>JAIUCV010001762.1:0-65598 GCA_026724425.1 Erythrophleum ivorense | reverse complement strand
CTTTTTAAAATCTTTGTCTCATAATCCTTCTTCTTTTGCATTTTACTTTGTTATAATTAGTAGGAGACAAGGGATGAGATTTTGGAAAGAATCTTAGTAGTAATACTCTACCAATTCGAATATACATACACAATTACTCAAGTAAGGAGATATGAGCATGCATGGTAAAAAAGAACATGATAGAATATTATAAAACATCATAACATAAACTCAGAAAAGGTTATATGATACATGTAATTTGGCTTAGGCTATTTCTTCTACGCTAAGGGAGAACTACTTTGCTCAACCCCTTTACTATAGAGTTTTCCTTTAGGCTAAGGGAGAACTACTATGTTCAATCCCTCTACCACAAACTTTTCTAGGCTAAGGAAGAAGTATTGCGGTCAATCCCTTTACCACCTTTTCTTAAAGCCATAAGCCCATAAAACATAACATTAAGAACATAAAAACATCTTAACAATATACATCATAAAGCATAAACTCATAAACAAATAATACACACAATGTAATCCAAACTCAAGCAAATCAATGTGTATATAACAGAAAAAAGAATAAGCTACCTGATATGAGCCAAGAATCTTACCTAAATAACTATTCCAATTACTCTTTCTCTTTTTCTTTACTTTTCTTGGTTTTACACATACACATAAGGGTGTGGTTATACTAGTTTGGCCAAAACACATAAATTAAGATACAAAAGAACCAATTAAGACCTATTCAATCTCATTCTATCAATATATGTGTATATTAGGACTTAAAGTATGATTTAGGTTACTTTACGTGTCTCAAAGTACCTTATCCCATTTGCCACATTGCATGTGGTAATTCTATTATTCATCTATCTTATCTTACTCACTTTTTATGGCTAAAACGAGTCTAAAAGTTTAATCATATCACTTATTCTATTCATAGGGTGTACTAGGATTTTTGTCGAACTCAAATTTCAACATCATCAAATCTTATTCTTTTTTTCAAACTAATGGTTCATCTAGCCTTTATATCACTCATTTAGGCTTCTTAAATTTTGGACTAAATTAAAAACTTTTCTAGATACTTTTTCTTCACCTTGGCTAAGAGCTCACCATATTACCCAATCTAGGAATTTTGTTTGTTCAAAAAGGAATTTGAAGTCTTTACAATATGCATGATTTATTTCTAATTCATTTATGATAATATAAGAGTCAAATAATCTTTCATTCAAGGTAGAAGTATTCATTGGCCCATTAGGCCTAAGGGCTCAGCCTAACTCAGCCTAATCCATCCAGGCTAAGCCAAGCCAAAATGTAAATGGGCAAAACTTCAACAAAATTATACCAAGTCAAGCGGGCCAAGGGCAAAAATATGTTCTGCCTAACCCGATTTAGTAATTAATATTTTTTTAATTATTAACATTTTGTCATCTTATACCTTTCTTTATTTTTATTTCATCTATCTGTCTCTACAGGTTGCATCTTTTATTACCCACCCATATCCTCCCTACTTAATTGTTTTCGTTATTGATATGTATGCTTATTGATATTTCTTTTGTTGAATAATGAAAATACATAGGTTTACCTAAGGTTAATTATGTTAGTGTAGCTTGTGTTTTGCTTAATAATACTAGGCTACTTTTTTATTGAAATTATTTTACCTATGAAAACATGAGAGTTCCAAAACTCATTGTTTTAAAATCTATGCCTATGATTTGTAAAAAAAATATGTTTACATTATAAGTATCAGTTCATAAGAAAAAAAAAATTAGCTCGGGCAACCCTAGCTCGCCATAATCCAATATAAAACCCAACTTATTCGGATCAGACCAGATCACATGCATAAAAATAAACTTGATATCTTAATTAGGCCGAGCACCTGGTCTACTAAATGCCCTACCCATGAGTAGCCCTAATTAAGGTAATAGCCAAAAAATTCACTCTTTTTATAAACTAAACACATGATAAGAGAGAGTATAAGGAGTAGAGAAAGTTGTATAACTTAAGTATAGCAAAATTTGACATTTCTTTACCTTTCTTTTCTTGTTTTCACTTCGCTCTCTTCCCTCTTTCATGCTACAATGAGAGCCTATTGGAGCTATTGAAAGTCAATCATAAGTAATGAGGAAGAAGAGGGCATGATATATATATAACTAGGGTTTACAATTTTTAAAATGACCATTTTACCCTTACACTTTATTTCCTCCATTTGAGCTCATTTTCAGTCTTTTCTAAAACCAACTACTTCATACCAAATTTTAAACTCTCTTTTTCATAAAAAATATCTGCTTAGGGATTATAGTGACTTAAAATAATCTAGAACATTTTAGACTAAAATTCCCTTATTGGAAGCTCTAAACTATGCACCGTCAGTGATTTAACCAAACCAACCTTATCTTGTTTATTTGCTAACCTTGTTTCATAATATTATAGTGAGGGATATACATTTCTCAAGTCAACTATCATGTTTTCTAAATCCTTGATTTTTTCTGCTTTATGATTAAATTAACTCTTTTACCTCTATAGTAATTTTTCATCCATTTTAGCTTTTTAATACTGCTTTTTTTAAGTGCTCTGCTTTATACAACATTTAACTTTGTCCCTTACTTAAAAACTAAAAATTAGTGGTTTAAAATAGCTTAAAATAGCTCAATCTGCACCTGTACCACTGGTTACCTTAATTTGCATGCAATCAAGGTTTTAGCCAATTTTATCAATTTTAGTTAATCTGGTAACCTTATTTAGTCATCTAATAATGAAAAATATTTTACTCTCTTAATATACTATTAAATATTTAAATTCTTAATTTTTCCCTATTACACTACGAGAACTTTTCTCAGTTGTCTCTTAATTAGATTTTCCTCATTTTTTAGTCTCATTTCTTATCTAATTGGGCTTTTATGTTCTCTTATCACTTCTCACAATCTTATCTCAAAGCCTAGCTTAGTATAAAAATACTAGATACATAAGCCTTCTTCTTATCTTTCCTTTTTCTCTTTTCAACAATTTCTCGATTTTTGAGATATTGAAGACTTGCCACTTTATATGACATATCTAACTTTACTAACTCTCATCGTATACATTTAATCTCAATATTACAATAAACCACTGATTAAAAGAGCTAAATTGTAACACTATATATTCTAGCTTATTCCATGCCTTTAAATAACTCATTTCTAAGAATCATGAAAATTCTCAAAGAAAAGACATTAAAATAATGACTATTTTAGCGTTGTGTTGCGTATAAAATTTTTGTTCAGAGTCCCGTGAGCCATATGGACCATGTATCATATTCTCATATTTAATTATATGAATATAACTCATTTGAATCATCAAAAGTGGCCTACAACCTGTGGAACTCAAAGGGAAGCATAAATATGTGTATATTTTCGACCAGATTTTTCTCTTTTCTCTGACAAACTTTGAAAAATAATAACTAATTCTAGAAAAATCAAAATCATGCATTTTTAGCCATTCTAGAAAGCTACACATGTTTGTTTCATGCTAAAAATATGTCTAGATCATAAAATCCAACAAAAAGGATGTTTGACATTAAAAAAGGTCCAAAGATTAGGCTATCCATTGGTGCTGTCACAAAATTTTGTAGCAAAGTTCAAAAATGTCAAATTAATTCCAAAAAAATCCAATCTATGCAAATGATACCAATCTGGAAATTTGTGGATGTTAACTAGAGGAAAAAATAACTTCAGACTAGCTTAGGCATGTCCAAGCATAAAAAATCAATCAAATAGTACCTGAGGTTAGTTGGAGTTTCTGATATTGGATAGAATCTTTAAAAATTTATATCTCCCTCTCTAGACATCCAAATGAGGTGATTCTAGTTTTCACAAGTCACTGTGAATGTATAGTTTTTTGGTATAAAATTTTGTGGTAATTGGTCATCATTTGAACCCTATGTGACAGATTTTATTTTCGAACTAGTATGAACAGTGACATGACTAAAACTAGAAAATTTTTCAACTTTGAAAATTCATCAAATATTCTTTAGACCTCCAAAAATTCTGTTCTTTAGCTTTCCAAAAATATCTCAACAAGTTCTAATTGCATGCCAAATCTTTGATCAAGAAGAGCTCATTTGGATAAAAAGGGACATAAGATTCTATTATGATCAATTTTAGCTTTATATAGGATACCAAAATGTCCAAATGGCTTTCTTTGGAGTTTAGCACCTCTTGGACAGATCAAAAAGCATAATTAGGACTTGTGTGAGTTGTCTAAATGGTCCCAACCCTCATATATCTCATTTTGGCCATTCCACTTCCATTCATACATGACATTTCATAATGCAAAATTACCATTACATGACCAAAATGAGTATTTTCATACATATAATCCTAGGTCTTATTTATACACAATACATTAACGTAATTATACATACTCATAACATCATAGGTCATATACAACTAGGGATTTCATCAATTTCTATCCATAAGGCCTTAAAGTAACAATTTTAAGACACTTTGACGTCATACTCTCATCTTCAAGGTGGTTGGCTTCCATTACCTTGCTCTCTTAGTCCACCTAGCATATTAGAATATTGGAGAGGAGGGGATGAGATTCAAAGAATCCCAATAACTCATCTCCCATTCAATCATATATAAAGCATGCAAAACAAGTCTCACAAATACATGCATGACATATGGACATGTGCAATCATTCAAGAAGCATTCTTAGCATTTGAAAAAGTCATACATAGCATACATAGGCTTGCCAAGCAAGTGGATTGGCCTCACCCATTGTAACACCCCATAATTAATTAAGGTGTTAATCACAGATTAGATTAATTAAGAATAATTAATATGGAATAATTAGGAAAATTAAGTAAATGGAGATTTTAGAAAGGTAAATTTATTAATATGGGTTTGAGATTTAATTGGGAGAGAAAATTTCATCTAGGCCCAAATTAATGTAGGAGGTCATGATAAGAGGCTAATGGAGGCCCAATAAGCTAGGTGCAGACCCAACTTGATCCAATGTGATGGAGGTCCAATACCCACCTTATATAGGCTTTTATAATTAGCCCAACAACCCTTGTACAGACCCAAAACCTTTGGGCTCTTAAAATTTGGTCTGGCCCAATTGGATTTCAGTAACCCAATACCTTGAAACTGGCCCAACAAACTTAAAAATCTGAAGCCCAAATGAAGATGGACCTTGGAGTAACCCATGACCCACATTTAACCCAACTTAAACCCAACTAAAACCCTAATACATCAGCCTCTTCCTCACACTTGCTGAAACACAAAACACAAAGAGAAATTCGGAGCTTGGAGAGGAGGTTAGGGCTTGGGGCAAGAATTCTGCATTTTCTCATATTTAAAGCAAGATTCAGCCAAGATAATAGTTATACAACTTAATCCCCTCATCTTTCTGTTTAATTTAGCCCAATTAGTTTTTCATTTGGAGCATTTTCATCCTACCCAAAATCTGAAATGTGGGTGTTTGGAGATTTTCTTGGTGAAATTCGTAGGTTGAGGTTAGAGCTGACTTTGGGTGAGTTTAAAACCCTCCATTTTGATGCTTCATTTGTTAATTTGAGACCCCCATAGCTGATTTATAAAAAGGGTATTAATTCTGTACGAATTTGCTTAGGATTTTGGGTGGAATATTGAGTTTTCTGGTGAAGGACACTCTAATCCAAATTAGGATTTGTGGTGGCTGTTGCAAATTTGTCTACAAGTGAGGTAACTGGGTTTATATCAATTCCATGTATATATTTGATTTAATTTCATATGTTGCTGTATATGAATGATTTGAAATGTTGAATGAATTGGTTGGCTATCTATTGAATTATGATTGGACCTTGTGAGTCCATGGTGGAGCTGTGGTGCAGCTGCTACCCGTGTATATGCTTCGATCGAGCACCAGGTTATAATCAAACCCAGATGCACTGAGTCCCAGTTGTGCTCAATAGGGAGTAGGTGCCGTGGACGGGCCTCTCCCGGTGTTAATGGCTTTAACATGTGATAATATAATTGCTAGTATGGGATAGTAATCATGATAGCCTAATTGTTTCATTTGTTGATATGATGGATATGATTCTAATGTTGATTTTGATTCATGCATATATGCTAATTAAACTGGATATATGATGGAATTGCCTAGGTTACTAAGATTTATATCTCACCTCGTTTCATGGGATTAACATTTTAGGTGAAGGTTCTTCGGGTAAGGATAAAGGGAAGCAAGTGGATGAAAATCCATGAGCTCCAACATATGGGAGGAGGCTACACTTAGGCTGGTTTATTTAGTAGAGATGCAATTTTGTTATTAGTTTACATAGCATTATCATGTATTCATGTTGCCAAGTGTAGGCGTTCATATTTTGTTTAATTGAAATATAACCGTTAAGGATTTAAGTCTCATTATAGTTGAATATTAATGTATGAACTTATAGTATCATATATGTAGTTTTGTTGAAATTGTGATATGGATTACCACATGGGAATTGTAGTCATATGATGCCTTGGATGTGGACATAAGCTATTGTTGAATGGAATCTCTATGGAATATGCATGAGATGTTAATTGCTGCTAATGCATGTGTTCTTGTTGTCATATATTCATGAATTTGCTGATATGAGCTAGTTGGGTAAGTAGGAAGTAGTATTTAAGTTTTGCAATGGCAATGGACGGATTGATGGGTAAATAGGGTAGATAAACACCATTAGAATCACATAAAATAAGGGAAGATAGACCTGGAGTGTTTTTAAGATGAGAATTGAAGTGTAGGGGGCGAAATTTAGGTATTGTAGTCACAGGAGGGAGTCTCGCTGCGGTAAGAAGGCTTCACCATGGCCAAATGAGAGACAGAGCCGAAGGGCACCGTGACATAACCAATCCCGCCGCGGCGCAAGGGAAGAAAATTGGCCCAAGGAGTGATAGTGGCGAGGAGCACCGCGGCTTGAGAAATCTCACCATGGCGCAGAGCGAAAAAATTCGCCTAGGAGGGTAACAGAACCAAAACTCGCCGTGGTGCATTATGTCCTGCCGCGGTGCTAGTTGAGGAAATAAAATAAAAGTTGGACAGAAACAAAACTCGCCATGGCGCAAATATATTGCGCCGAGGCGAGAATCGTGGGAGTTGAGAGCAGGAGTTCCAAGAGGCGTTTTCGCCGCAGCACCACATAGGTTGGCCGCAGCAAAGGTCTAACTCGCCTCGGTGAGATTTACGAAATTTTCCCAGTAATTCCAGATAGAAACCTAGCTGCGAAGGGGAAGGTATAAGCCGCGGCGTAAATCTCCAAACTCATAATTTTAACCTAGAAACCCTCATCTCTTCAACAATAATGGTAAGAAATGATATAGAAACACTTGTGAGTGGTTATTGGGTATTAAAACTGATGGATGGTTGAATCATAAACCCCTTATGGTAGTAGGATTTCTTTTATGCAAGTTTTGTTTATTGTGGTGGTATGGTGATGACCCTAATATCAAGGTTCAAATTTCCTCATATTTTCGTAATGTGGTAAAATATAATGACCTCAAACCTTGATCATTAATTAATAATCTTGTATTTAACCACAAATACATTGAATAGAAAGTAGGGTTGTCACACCCATTTACTTGTAGATTTTGGACTTACCTCACCCATTCTTTAAGAGGTTCTTGGACTCAACCATATTCTTGAAAGTCAACCTCACTTTTAGGAGACTCTTTACTTTGTCTCAACCAATCTTAAGGGTTCTTAGCTCATCTTCACCATGGTTAAAGGTTCTTGGCCTTACCACACTCAAGCAAACCAAGGCAAACATTATAAACATTTTTTGGAAAACATAATGCATCATCATGGTACCATAGAATAAGAGCTCATACTAAAATACTTTTCATAGCTTAAAACATACTTACACACATATAAAGACAATGTAAGCACACATTTATGTATGAGAGAAGGTGGAAAGAGCTACCTTGCTAGCATTTGTACACTTTTCCTTAAGTTTTGAATCCTCTCCCTTGACTTGACACACTCAAGGAGGTGGAGATCATTTCTCTTGACCTAGACACATCGTATGAAAGCTAATTATACTCTTGGAGTAAAGTCTAAGACCACACAACTTGCTTAAACTCTAGCTTAACCTATAAACCCCTTTATGGTTCCAAAATGCACTAATGAAGCAACACCCCTCAAATAAATTTTAGGGTCCATTCTTTCCTTTCAAATATGATTCTTGATTCTTTTTAAGCCTCTTCGAGTTATCACATAATTAAAATAAAGAGCCTAACTACATATTGCTTCTTTAGGTCATATTATGGAATATAAGGCACCAACTCACTTTCTATGGTTTCTAAATTTTTTCAAAGGTTTCCCCTCATCTTCATTCATCATATATGACTCAAAAATGGGCTTAGAAAAATTTAAAACTATCCTTATCTATATAAACCCCTTTAAGCTGTGGCTATGGAAGACTTTGGCTTCCATGGAATTTGCTTTGTTTTCTTGATGGAGGAAGCACATGGGAGACTTCTAGGATCTTAGGGGCTCATTTAAACTCTCATTTAGACATAGGAATCAAAGTATCAAATCAGATTTTGCAAGAAACATATGAAACCCTAGACTTTGCATCTTGAATTTCCATGGTTATTTGTTAATTCTCTTTGCATATTCTTAATCTCCATACCCTTTGTCCTAAGAATCACCCTTGGTTCTATCTAAAAATCAAACCCTCCTAGGGTTTCATGAGTGGGGTGAAATGGTGGAGGAAGAGGAGCAAGGGGTAGCAACCATGAAAAAAGAAATTACCTTGTTTTCCTTGCTTTTTCTCACTTAAATCTTGTCTTCTTTGAGCTCTTCTCTTCAAATCAGAATTTTTCCCTTAATTTATCCCTTAAAATAGATTTATAAACTTCATTATAATCATAAGAAGAAAGCTCAAAAGAGAGTAACAAGTTTGGAAGAAGAAGGAGCATGAAAATCCATGAATTTCTTACCTTTTCCTTGCTTTTTCTCCTCCTTTCTTCTCCTCTATAGTGTGCCTAAGAGAGCTGGTGTTTTATCTGGTTTTTTGGCAGAATGGGTCATGCAAATGAAGGGGAGAAGAAATAAAAAACTTAAAGTGTATTCAAGAAGCTTCCTATCATACCTTATTTTATAACCCTTTTCCTACTACAATTACCTTATATATTACTTAGAGAAGTCAACGAAAACCTGAACTGATAAAAAATTTTTCATTTTAAAACTTCCTCATACAATTTCACTATTCATTTGGTCATTTCCAAATTCTTATCTAACTTTGAAAATACATACTTAATTATAGAAAAATCGTATAAGGTTAATTTAGGGCTCTACTTCAAGCTCTCTAAGCCCTTTACATAGGGAAAATACTTACTTAGTAGAGTGCATATAAATTCATATAAGTTGCTCCTACAACAAATTGGATGGTTTTACCCCTCATTGGTCATATTATTATTATTATTATTATTATTATTATTATTTTACCTTTATATAAGTACAGGCGTTTTTGCATCTTATGCACGCTAGTCAAACTCTTTTTACTTCAGGGTTAGGTATATACATGGCTTTCCATTTCATACCTAAGTACCTTACAGTATCATAACGTAACTCATGCATGCAGTAATCTAAAATATTTAATTACATAACAAAATATGGTGCATAAAAGTAAGGTCCTCGATTTATGTCTCCACATTCTTTGCTCTTTCTTTGCTTGAACTCGAACCTAGCATGGGTTATATTTAGGGTGAGATTATGAAATCTCAGTAGTAGTAAACCAATCTCATTCACAAGTAAGCATGTAAGTACATAACATGATGCCAGTCAAGATGCCACATATCGCATAGCAATACAAGGAATTTCATACAAGGCCAAACACAATCTAAGCATACATGTCTCATCTTATAGCATAAATGACAACTTGATATAGCATAACAATCATCATTATATAAACATACAAGCTTAAAGAAGAGAGAGGAAAACTACTACTTTAGCAAACTTTGCTCCTCAATCCTTGGGACTCGGTTTACTTGCTTTTGGAGTTCACAAAACAACATCAAACCCTATAATCATAATGATAATTCATTACAATCAACACATAAACCTTAACTTCTAAAATAGGATGACTCCTTTTAAACTTAATGGGACCATTGGAATTAGAAAAATCTAGCTCCTTCCCTTCCCATTCACTATGGCCGAATAATATGCATTTCTTGGCCAAAATTTAGGAATTTTATCCCATGAGCTTTGGGGACTTTCCCATAGGTATTCCTAGCTAAAAACACCCTTTTGAATCCATTGGAATGGATAAAATCATCAAATTCCAACCCCAACATCACGTTTTAGTCATCACATAATCTAGCTCTGTTTTAGGCTTAAAGTGCGTTTCTTTGGTTCTAAAAATTCCATAACCTTTTCCTTTATGTTTTAGGACTTGAAATTTGGTATACATAACTTTAAGACATCAAGAAAATACCATAAAAACTTTGGGAAAATTTGGATAGCATCTCCCTATGCTTTCTATTTTCCCAAAAATTACAATATTTGTGTTTTCCAAAGTTTCAGCATATAACAACAATAACTAAGCTCTTGTAGCCTTCATATTCAACATATAAACTTCATTTCAAGGCCTTCATATTCAACATATAAACTCCATTTATAATAATTTATATGCTGTCCAAAAATAACTCATAACTAGGGTTTAACAAAACTAGCTTAAAGCATGTGATTTACAAGTATAAAATGGAGAAAACTTACTCTTTAAGCTTAAGCCTTACTTCCTTTGCTTCTCTCACACTAAAATCCTTTCTCTTCCCACTTAGAGCAACATTTCACCTTGAAGAAAAGATGAATATGCAGCTGCCCTTTAGAGGAAAAGGTTGGAGGATGGAGAAGATGAAGAAATTTGGTGAAGAATGGTGGTAGTTTTGCTTGGTTTCACTTCATCTTCCACTTTTTCTCCCTCCCTCTCTCTCTTCACGTTTTTCTCTCCTCCTCCCTTGTGTGTGGTGTGAAAATGGTGGAATGGAGGTGAAGGAAATGAATTAGGATGAATTTAAAGGGTCATACTAAATTTGGACCCTTGGATCAATCTTTTCAAGATCAAATCCTAGCCTTTCATTCCTTTTTCTTTTGATTTTCTAATGTCATAACTAAATATCTTCTTTCAAAAATCCTTGGCCACACACTTGGATGCCTTTTCTTATCCCTTAAGTTATGGATAGTAACCATGGTTAATTTCCTTAACTCATCAATGGTCTACTTTTAACTCAACCATAGTTAGTTTCTAACTTAACCATGGTGAATTTTTAACATAACTAAATCATTTTCTTCTCTCCCTTTCATTTTATATTTATATTTGGGTTTCATCTTCTCTAAAACCCTAATTATATCTTCTCTTCTCTTTTTGGGCTTTTAGAATTAGCTATTGGGCCTTACCGCAGTCTAACATCGGTGTCTGGACCCAATTAAGGTTTTACAGTACAATACATACCTTTAGACTTTCTAAAATTTACAAATATTATTTTCTCTACTTTCTGGACATAATGAGCTTCAAACATGGTTCAGGGGCCCTTAACCTCAATTCTCACAAATTTCGGTGTCAATCGGACACCCGAGTCTATAGGTGTAATTTTCACCATTCTATATTATGATTGTGCTATAAACTTTTCATTTACTACAATTCTGTCATTGAAACTCTTTCAGGGTTTCTTAACCCTTTAGCTATTTTTATTTCTATAGTTGTTACAACTTCCTTTTTTTATTTTTCTCATGGCTACTGATCGAGATAACTATATCCCAGACTGGATCCCGCTCGGCTATCTGGACAACTTGGCATCATTGGACTCGTCTCATCATACTGAGTTTAATCTTGGGTCATGGATTTCTGAGATTCTTGCCCGATTTTTTGATATTCGTGCTTAAAGTCACGAATGGAGGGTGAAACTAGGGTTCCCTGAACTTTAGGGCAATTTATACATTTTGCCCAGCATATAACTTTTCTTTGTATTTTAGTCCCTGACTCCTTCATACTTGACTTTGAAAACTCTTCAGGACCTTTTTTTTTATCTTTTTTTTTTCATCTATTTTAGTCTCAATTTTAGGGCACCTCTGGCCTTGACTCATCATTATTTACGGTCTAGAATATTATTCTAATTTTATTGGACCTCAATTTATTCTATTTGGGGGACTTCCTTTCATATCTGGTGAATTTCGTAAGTTGACGGAGAAATCATATGTTATGTTTCTCGCGTTTCCTTACGTTTTCTTGGATTTTCAAAAAATTGGATGTTACACTTCCACTTTCTCAAAAATTCTAATTTTGTCCTTCATTTTTGGCATTTTCGTTTCTCCTTCATTTTAACTCCTTTTTTAAAACTTCTTTTTCATTATAAAATTTAGATTCCCAATTTAGTAAAATGCCTTTGGAATCACTCAAATCGGAGTTAAAACCTTCCCGAACGAATCTATCAAAGTTTAGGTACATCAACATTGAAAAACGTCTACCGGAGGGGTTTTAACTATCCTAGGGCTTTCCATGGTTTTCAAGGCCTCTGAGAACCCCAAAAAATTCAAAACTTTCATTTAAAAAGCCCTCCTATGTGAATTCCAAAATTTATTTAAAATTATGAAAATGCTATTATGTTTCGTAAGTTTTCTATAAAAAATTATTTTTTCATTCTAACTCATTTTTCTTTTCATCTGAGCCTAGGATTCTCATTTTTAGGAGTCTAGAATGCTTCTTAATTTTTTTGGGACCTTAAATACATCATCTTGGGGGACTTCCTTTTGCATCTAGTGAATTTCATTCGTTGACAGAGAAACCATACGTTATGTTTCTCACGTTTTCAGAGAACCAGATGTTACATAAACAATGGAAGATACTTGTAGATTTTTCTTTCCTTTTATAAAACTAAAAAACTTGGTAATATATCATTTCCTTTATATTACACAAAAAGGCAAGTTAGTTTGGAGTTAGCACCTAGAAAGACAATCTCAAATAATCCTTACTTATTCCTATGCACTAGAATAATTACTTTAAATTTTCTTATGAAACAAGTTAAGACTTGATTCCACATGTGATATATCAATAGCTCATAAACTTGAACATTCATGTTACCATTTTCTTTATTATAACATAATTAAAAAGACTAATATCCTAACTTACTTTTTTGAAAAAATTTTGCCATAACTTTTCTTATATTTTTAGGGGTCTAGACTATCTAAATGGTCACAAATCTCAGCAAGAACATAGTTACAACTTAATCATATATTATATTATCATTTCCTACTGTAATTATGCACTTTAGGGCTCAAATAGGGGCTAGCCCAACTCAATGCCATCTCCATCACATAATATATGAAAATTATATCACTAAGTACAAGAAACATTTATCTAGTTACATCATATCATGTTACATGCCATTATAAGATATATATATATATATATATCACAACACGTTTAATTCATCATAAGATTCATTAAAACTAGATAAAGGTTACATAAAATCCTTCATTGAATTTTCAATCTGAAGGTGCCAATTCTTTGCCTTTGTCTCTTCCTTTATTACTTTCTTCACCTAACATTGGTTAGTAATGGACATGGCAGAATTAGATTTAAATAATCCTAGTAGGAATTTCTAGCATTCAAACATACATAAATTTCACTTAAGTAAGAAAGAAGTAAGTATACATATAAAACTATCTCATAAAACTAAAGAGTGGCTTGCACATAAACTTGTAAATGGCCAAATACTCATGAAAACATACTTGTTTAGGCTACTTTCAGCATTTAAAAGAACTACTATACTTAATTCCCTTGCTCTACTCATACTGAATGCCACAAGGCACAACTAGCCAACATAACACATAAAACATATTATATATAGTCGACTCTTATGAAAACATATCCAAGTATAAGCATACAATGCATACTAGCAACCAAGCACTCAAGCAAACAATTATGCATAACAAAAAGGAAGAAAATGCTACCTGGAGAGACCTTAGTCAAATGCCAAAGCTACTAAGTTTTCTTACTCAAAACTATGTTCTTCTCAGCCTAACATAAGCAATGAGGGCTTACTTCACTTAATTTGCCTAGGATATCAAATTAGATATAATTATGGTCAACTAATGCATAATCAAGCTCATTTCTTCTTTACATGGTATTAAACATAGATTAAAAGCCACATTAGGCATAGTTTAAGTCCATTTTCCCATAATTCTACTTGCTAAAATTTCCATGTATCAATTCCATCATTCAAGGTACTCATTTTGCCAATTCTTGATGACCTAATCTTTGATTAAAAGTATTGCCATAATTTATTTCTCCATTTGCCTTTCACTTAGAGAAAAATTTATGGTTTTTCTTGGGTACATTTTCTTAACTAAATTAAGCTTGCTAAATTCATGAAATTGACCATAACAACACTTTTACTATTCATTTGGTCATTGTCTTCAATTGACATACTTAGACATCATGGTACAACTTTGAGTTACAACAAGTCTTATTGTTTTCTCAATATCTTAGCTTCATTTTCATGACATATATTACTCATTTAGACCATTAGACACTCACTTGGATAGCCATAATTATGCTAAAACATAATATTCATCAATATGTTCAATTAGGCCATTCTTTGAAGTCAATTTTTTAACATATCAAAATTATGAGTTTTTTGACACCAAACTTCATTCAAATCATCTCTATTTTATCATCAAAATGACCAAACAATCATCATAGCTATATGATTCTCCACTTGGCCAAAAATGACTATACATGCTTTAAACTTAGTTTTTCTAATATTTCAAGCCAAATACATGTTATATTCAACATCCTCATCATCATAAACATCAAATTTCACAAATAAAAATATCACACTATCCACTTTCTATCTCTAGGTGAGATTACAAAGGTTTAGGGTTTAATAGGGTTAATATGACCATTTGGTATTTTTTTTATTGGCTTATTTAGATACTAAGCTTTGTAAGTATGAGAAAGTAAGATTTGAGGTGGTCACTTTTTATAGGTTTAGACAAGTTTAAATATGTATTTGAGACTTGCTTCAAATGGTTAGAGGAACTTGGGAGGTTTATCTTGAAGGTGTATCTTGAATTTTGGGTTGTCACTTGTTGGTTTTTGAAGTTGTATTTTGTTATCAAATGCCTTTACTATTATAAAGAGGGAAATGGAAGTTTGACCTACCTAAATTTGTATTTAAGTTACCAAGTTAGTTCCTTAGACTTGTCTAAGGTGGTATGGGCATGTGTCATGTCTTGGAAATGGTTTTATGGTGATCTTAGAGTATTGGTGAAGAGAGGTGTAATGGTATAGTTAGTGGTTAGAGGAAGTCACTGGGCCGAATTTTGATTCTTAAAGGTAGACCTTGGTGGAACCACTTTTGAGTTAGTTTTAGGTATTGAAATTTGTTTAAGGAAACCTAGTAAGGTTTGGAGATGTCTAGAGTGCCATTTAGTGCACCTAAAATGACACCTTTGGCATTTTTAGTCACAAATTGGATAGTTTAGGAAATTGGTGGATTTAAGGGCTTTAAGGTAGGAGTTTGAGTGTAAGTTCTTGCATGTCCTTAAATCATATATAAATGACCCTTCATACCAAATTTGGTGGTTTTTGGAATAGTATAAGTGCCCTAAGCCATCTAGCTAAATTAAGAGATATTGTAAGGAGTATAGTGTCTTACTACTACCCATGGCCAAGCCATGTGGAACAACATGGCTAATATATAGTTCTTGGCAAGCAGATAGCCTTAAACACGGTTAGGCCATACCAAAGAAGCACTTGGACACAGGAAAGTTATGTCCAACACCAATTGCGGGCGACTTTCAGGCTTGTTCAAACGGGTTGTGTTACTTGCTCTATAGAGGTTTGTTAATGGTATTTTTGGGACCTTCAATTAGGTGATTTCTAGGAGTTTCTCCTAGTGAGGGCCTATTAAAATGGTCATTTGTTTAAAAGAAGAGTGTGGTGGATTATCTTTTAAAATTTAAGTGTTATAATTTTGAAAGGTTCAAGCTTCCTCTTAGTTTGTGGTCGACTAGGTTAAGTGTTAACTTGAGTTTTGATTTACCTCTAAGAATATTTATTTGCTGTTTAGGTTGAGTGATATTTTTAAGGGGTATTACAATTACAACTTCAATACTTTAGGTACTTTATTATCTTGTGATGGACATTAAGCTTAGTGGTTTTTTTATAATAAAATTTTTAATTGGCACATAACTTGGAATTATTAATCTTATTTTTACAATTAACCATCTAAATCTCTTTATTTAGTCATTAAGTGAGTCATCAGTTAGAACTAGGTGTAACATAGGTGATGATTTGAATGCATTAAATGGTAGATTTTGCTATCGAGATTTCCAATCTCACTCTTTATACGAAAACTAGCCCATGCTAGGCAAAGGGCCAATGACAAGGGCAAACAAGCTACCTCCTAGAAGATTGTGAGCTTGAAGGCATTATCTTGATGCATTTATTCTAATTTTGTTGTAGATAGATGTAAATGAACATGATGTTATTGAGTTGAATATTTTGATATACATTGTTCCCTTGATTTGTATTGTACCTAAGATGATGGGTATTATTAAAGGATCATGTTGTAAACTCTTTTAAGCTCTTAGTTTAACATAAACATGTATTGCAGAATGGAAACACATGGATATGCTAAAATATGTAGCCTTTGGCATTTGAATTATGTAATGAAATGGGTTTATGTTAAAAAAAAAAAAAGAAGTGGAGTTATGCCATGTTTTTTGCTACCTTCTCTCCAAAGCCAAGACTATGCATTATATATATATATATATATTGGATTTTGTTTCCTTAGTTTCTTGTCACAGCTGAGACAATGTTTTACTAACATAGTTTTAGTTATAGATTTGGTGTTTTCTAATTGACTTTTATTTATGAATTGTTGAAAATGAGGCACTAATAAGGCTAGCTGTTAATTGAGCCCTCAAAGTGCATATGGATGTCATATTGGAAATTCAAGATGTCTTTTTAGGCCATTTGGCCTGTGAATTTGGAAAGAGAAGAATTATGTGTATGTTGTAGAAGTGGCCAAACCATGGACCTCCTTGAAGTGGTCTAGTAGGTTGAAGTGTTGGTTGATTAGATATGGAATGTGTTATCTTAATTTTTGTAATCATGAATAATTAGGTGCCTATGAATGTGATATGTTGGAAAAGGCTTGACACCAAATATTGTCCACTTTGTAAGTTTGACACAAAGTATGCAAATTTAGCAAGGGTCTTTGTAAATGGCTAGTTATGGCCAATTTTATGGAGACATGATGTATGACATTACTAGCACCATCCATGAACCATTCTTGTGATTTTATGAGTTTTAAATGGTTTTATGAGTTTTAAATGATGTACGATATATGGAAAGTTGTAAATGACTAAGAAACAAATGATGGGAGAAAGAGAGGAAAGTATTTAGTTTTTCTTGATGAAAAGAAAATTGCAAATTTATTCTGCATTTTACAACTTAAGCAAGGACTTCATAGTAATTTGGAGACTAATCATATAATATAAGTACTCTTTATAGCAAGATGTGCCATTGTTCACCACTAGTGGCTTCAAGATATTAGCAAAAGTAGTATGGAGGGTAGGCATATGTTCCTACATTCATTCCATTGTGTAATGGCATTGTAACCACCATTGGTGTAAACGACTTTGGATTGTTGTCTTTAAGAGAGTCGGCATTTGTACTTTCTCTTGACTAGTGTAAGCATCTGTACTTTCTCCTAACTAGTGTAGTTTGTCATCATCATCATCAAGTAGGCTTGAATAGAGATAATTGTGATACTTTTGATGCCTTTGATCATGCACCATTAATGACTCCATGGGTCCCAATTGGTGTGCCAAATTCTCTGTCTTTATTGGTGAATATTTTTGATTTAGGATCAACTACTAAGTCGATATGACTTAGTTGTAAAATGACACTCAAAAAGATAACTTTTGATTTCTATTTTTAAGTCGACAAAGGAGACAAAACATAATTCTCCTAGAAGAAGGGCACCTTTAGATCTTAAACATAGCTAAGCCTAGGATTAAAGTGTCAGGAGTGCAATGAAAACAAAGAGTTTGTAAATGAAAATTACTAAATTCAATGATGATAAATTATATGAACTTCAAATTAAAAGGGATTGATAGTAGAAACTTTGCAAAAGAAATTGAATTTGGGTTGAAAGCTATAAATAAAGTAAGCAAAATGATAGGAAAATAAAGGAAGTTATGATGTAAGTTTTTTGGGAGGTTTCTGTGTGTGTTGCATGATGTTATTTGCTTCCATTTATAGATTCATTGATAGTTCTACACGTTTCCACTAGGCTATGTCCCTATTTATTAAGTTCACAAATGCGTGGTGTGCTGGTGCTAAGAATCTTGTAGTCTAGCCATCCTTTGAAGTCAATAAGTTCCTGGATCCACCTATTTTTTTGATGTTTTTTTTTTGTACTAATAATATGTAAATTTATGAACATAGGTAGCAATCTTTTAAAACAAATATAACAATTAGAAAATAAAAATACTTTTTTGTTGTGTGGTAAGGGATATGTCGGGTGTTCTAAGATCAATTTACACATTACCCGAGGCTATCTAGGTACCATCTTGAACAATTGTAAAGGCACGCATTTTACATTGAACTAATTCAATTAAAAGAATTAATTCTCCTTGGTGTTGGCGCTAAGGCTTAAATAGTTAAAATGGAGAGCACACCTTCTTAATCACTAACCCTACTCCTTCGTGTTACAGTAAAAATAGTATATTTAAAATGATCATGCATTAGTTTTCCTCTTTGCTATAATTAAAACCTTTTTACTATCACTCAACTCTTCAATTTTCATTCGTTTAGTTCAACCTTAATTCAGAAATATATATATATATATATTATTTACAAAAAATTAAAATTTCTCCCTTATTTTAAATTTATAAACAGATTGGAATGAATAAGGAAGATGAACTGTGAAGGTTAGCATAAATTAACTCGAACACCAGATCATTAAAAGAATGAATTGAATGTAACGTTCAAAATTGACTTGTATATATATATTGGTACACGACGTTGGCAGTTGATTTTTTCTAATAAAAAAGAAAATATTCATTCAAATACAGCATTTAGTGGCAAACATAAGTTTTAATTACTAATATTTTCTGAACTCCATCATGGGTATGAAATATTAATGTCACCAATATTATTGATGCTACAATGATATAATCTCGTCTATCTACCTTGATGAATCGTATTCAGTAACCTTTACGAGAGCATGAAATTCATAAACCGAAGAAAAGAAAAATTAAAAGATTTGAATTAAATGGAGACACAAACTATAACTAAAGTTGCACTATAAAACTTTAATCCTCTAGATAAAAAGTAGGTATTGTTACCTTTTTACTTCTAAAACAATTCAATTTTATCCATTAATTTGTCACATTTATATGACATTAAATGTTAAATTTAATATTTTGCTGATTTTAATGTCAAATTTGAGAGAAGTTAATAATGTCAAGTAAATAAATAATATTTATACCAACAAAGTGTTTTAAGTTTGATAAAAAATTTTATAGATTATGCAACAGATGATTAAAAGTAAATAAATTAAAAAAATAGGAGATCATCAGAGCAGTATTTTTTTTTAACAAAGAGGGGAGAAAAAAAAGAAGTGTGTATATATATATGTATATAAACGAAAGGAGGTGGTCGCAGCTTCGGAAGGAATACAATAGAATAGGGCAAGACAGAAAGCCCTAATTATTAACAATCCATGCTAGTTGATTCTAACAAGATTTCTAAATCAATAATAACTTTGGAAATTGGAAGGTGCCATATATGTTTATATAAAAGTACAATTTAATCAAATTTCTGTCTCTTTCTTCTTGCGCTAATTAACGAGAACATTTCATTTCAAAACCGTCCGGAAATCCGGATGCTAGCCTTACATGGTCACATATTACGTACCCGGTTCAATTATATATAGATCTTCCTCAAAGTGAACTATTTGCCTGGATTACATTAATTAATAAGAAATTTTCATTAATTTTTCCCAAGTTGTACAATTCACAAAAAAAAAAGAAAATGTTTAATACTGCCATAAATGATACTTTATATATCGTCGAGGAGAAAGAAATCTACAATAAGAAATAGCCCATATCTTTACAAGTTGAAGAATACGTAAAGACAATTAATGTCTCGTAAATCTTCGAGATTCAATTAGATTTTTATTCATTTTAATTTATTTAGTAGAATAATTAGTATTTATAGTTTTAATTAAAAGAACTTTCTCCTTTTAATTTGGTATCCTCTTTCTTTGTTACGTTTTAAAAAAAGTAGCTGAATACAATATTTAAAACTCTATCTTTGGAAGTAAATTGTTTTCTTTTTTGACTCATTCAAAAAAATTTGTCTTATTGGTTTCAATAATATTGGTGTTTGGGGTAATGGCAAAGGAGAAAGAGGAAGGTTAATCCAATAAGACTATATTATAAAGCTTATGTGAGTATGGTTGACAAATTCTTTCTTTTCTGGATGAAGAGGAAAAGAAGGCAGTCTAGAGCTACCATGACAGGGCGATGAAAATGGCATATGGCCATAAATTTTAGGGGTTCTAATTGTGAGGCTATGATATGTCTGGCTTGTGTTATTGTCTAAATTAAGTTTTATTTTCCTTTTTATAGTTAGAAATTCATGCCTTGTCAAGTTCTTTAGGATTAGTAGAGTTACCTTAAAAATGTGGGCCTTGACAATGGGAATTAAATCACTTTGTGCTTATAAGAATATTTGGTCTATAAGACCCCATAGCAAATTGTTTTAATCGAAGAATTTTAAAATAATGTTACTCTAAATAAAATTAAATAATTTAAATAAATTATTTTCATAAATTAAAATTACAAGGATTGAAGTATATTCAATATGCGAAAGTGCAATTGAGTATAGATTCAAACATCTTTGTCTTTTCTTGAAAGAAAGTGAGACTCATGTCCCTCATTTTCGCTCTCGGGTTAATCAAATTCTCTTACATGGCCATGTGTGGAATATAAGACTGTTAGGCATGTTAGAAACTACTTTTTTTCCTCTATAAATACCACTCGGTCACGCCTTATTCCTCAAGCCATATCACAATTAACTCCCAAACTACCCAGGCAATTACACACACCTTTGCACTGATAATATGGCTCTTACTCTCCAACTTCAACATGCATTCGTTTATTTTGTCTCTCTCTTAGTTTTCTTCTCCATTTTTCTGGCCACCCCTTCCTCTTGCTTCGTCCCCAGAAAGTTTCTTAATGCTTCTTACTCCCCATCTGGTTCAGATTGGTCACCAGCTGAGGCCACTTGGTATGGAAGCCCCACCGGTGCCGGAAGTGATGGTAACAAGAAAATTTCATCATATATTCTCTCATAACATGCTTGCATTTTGGTTTAGAACTAAGAATAATGGATAATGACATCACGACACACGAAAATATGCAGTATTTTGATGTAATTTGAAAGGTCATGTGACTCGTGTGATGTCACGTAGTGTGATAAACAGGTCCCCTTTCAAAGTGTCCATTCCTCATCGGTTTAGAAAAAGCTTGAACATTCACACTTAATCTATATCTCTTAATTGTGTGAAGGGGGGGCCTGTGGATATGGCAGTGCTGTGGAGCAGCCTCCATTTTCTTCAATGATATCAGCTGGAGGCCCTCCTTTATATGAATCAGGCAAAGGCTGTGGTGCTTGTTACGAGGTACAAAATGCATCTGACTCTGAATTTTGTTGAACAGTATTTATTAGTTATCCGTATGCTGATTTCATTCTGAGTTTACAGGTGAAGTGCACTGAGAATTCCGCGTGCTCCGGTAACCCGGTGAAGGTAGTGATCACCGACGAGTGCCCCGGCTGCGGCTCGGAGGGGAAAGTTCACTTTGATTTGAGCGGTACCGCCTTCGGTGCCATGGCCGTTTCAGGTCAGGCTCAGAAGCTACGCGATGCTGGGATATTGCAGATTCAACACAGAAGGTAACTTGTTTCTTCACCATTTTACATGCGGGTTACCTAATGAAACGGTTATTACTGAAATACGATTCCTTAATTCAAATTATTTATTAAACAAATTAGGTTAGGCAATATATTTAGTTAGTTCAATTAAATGAATCAAACTTAACTTAAAATTTGATATACATACGTTGGTTCTTTAAACGCACAACTGAATATTTAATATTAATAATAAAACATTATAATATTATTTATATAGTTTTATTTCTATTTTTCTGAAGAATTAAAAAAAAACTCAAACACACACACACATATAAAATATGTATTTGTATAAATACACATACAAACATAATATATGAGTTTTTTGTTAATTTAATTTATACCCAATAAATTATCCGATTTTGATTATAATTTTTAAGTTGATCAAATTAAAGTTCGATTCAAATTAAAAGTCAATAAAAAATAAAAAATTGAATAACACCAACGTATTAAAACTCAGGCTGACTTGACTAAGTGACATTCTTAGATAATGTGTGTGATAATACAGTGACAAAGAAAAGAGCACAAAGAAGCAAAAATCACGAGGATCACTAATTTTTCCAAGTCTCTCAACTTTCCTGACTTTATTGATCGATTATTCCAAACGGGTTTTTATTTTCAACGCTTCAAATTCGCAGAGTGGAATGCAACTATCGTGGCACTTCATTAGCATTCCACGTGGATTCGGGGTCGAACTCGAACTATTTCGCATGCTTGATCGAGTACGAGGACGGAGACGGAGACCTCGCGAAAGTGGAAATGAAGGAGGCACTAGACTCTGCCACGTGGATGCCGATGCAGCAGTCGTGGGGTGCTGTGTGGAAGCTGGACGCGGGGTCGCCGCTGAAAGCGCCCTTCTCCATCAGGCTCACCACCGTGGAGTCGGGGCAGACTCTGGTGGCTAACAATGTCATCCCTGCGGGTTGGACCCCTGGTCAAACTTATCGATCACTTGTCAATTTTCAGACCTAGCTAAAGCCATCCGTGTTAGTGGGTTTGTGTGGCGGTTTTAGCTATAGCCATAGCTAGCTGCGCAACCTCCGGATACTGAAGACGGTGATCATGAAGTCATAGTATTATGAATACTGGGCTTTAATTGAATTGTCTTCTTATATAAATTATTAATGAAATATAATATCGTGCTTATATATGGGTGCCAGACGCTTTTCTTTCCAAGGGCTAGAATTCTACGGAACAAATCCATTAAGTCTCTTTAACATTGTTTTATTTTTATTTTTTTTAAATAGAGTAATTTCACCTGATATACAAAGAAACATTTTAATATATATCATCGCGTACGCTATTACTATCACTGCCCCCCGCCTGCCCCTGCCACTGCCACCATTGTCACCACCAAGTATAATTGTTTTTGTATTTAAAATATTTATGCAAATATTTCATATAAACCCAAAAAGAAATTTAATTATGGACAATTCTTACGAAACAAACAACAAAAATGTTATATGTAAAAAGATAATAAAAGCTTTTACCAACAATTATGGGGCATCATAGGTTCGTATTTAAAATAGCTAGATAAGATATTTTATATATATGAAACAAATAAAACAAAATAAAATAATTATAGAAAACAATTCTAATAAAACAAAATACGTATAATTATAAAACTATATATTTCTAAAAAATTTAATTTTTTTAGAAATTTATTTTTCCACTAATCAATCAGAGTCTACAGAAGAAATGGAAATAAAGAAGTAAACATAAAATAAAGAAATAAATAAAAGTTATAAAAGTCATAAAACCTTTGTCAAGTTAAAAACTGTAAGTAGAGATTAGGACAATTAATCCAATTTGGTTCAAAAAATTATTACCATATTAAAAAGAAAAAGAATGAAAAATAAGAAAAGTCAGACGGTTAGGGATACTTTTTTGAAAGTAGGATTTCTTTAGAAATTCAAGAATGGGGTGATATTGAAAATTAAGAGTTTAACATATGTGGTGACGCTGATAAAAACGACATGCTTGATTTATGACCTTGAGCCTTGATGTGGTTTAATAATTTAATCAATGATGTGATTAGATGTATGCTCCTCTATGAAAATGAAGCGTACATGTGGGATTAGGGCCCATTAATATATTCTCGTAGATATTCACAGTCTAAACGACAAACTTGAATACGTTTGACAGCAATTTTTTATAACATTAAATTGGAGGTTTAATTTTGTTTCTTTTTTATAAAGAGAGTTTAGTTAATTAATTAGCTGTTTGATATATTTACATGGAGTCGCAATCTCATCTTTTCCACGACGATCTATGCACCAATAAGTAATTAATGAGGAATGCCCAAGCATCACATCTCCCCCGACAATAGTTTTTCGAATGTCGGTTTTTGGGCTAAATACAAATAATCCTATTCCATTTGGATCAACAATAAATGACTTGTCATGGTTTAATTTTGAGAGAAGTTTGAACTTTCATCATATGGTAATTAATAGCCCCATTCCATTCACTTATTGAAAAGAAAAAGGTGAGAAAAGATAATCATTTTTCAACTAACGAAGTTAATTGATTTTGATTCAACAAATATACAACTAGGTCAAATGTCTCTCAATTTTCGGGAAATTATATTTTTGTTAGTATTCACAAATGTCTTCATCTTAAGATGGAAGGGGTTATATGCTAAATATAAAAAATTTTGAGTGAGTTAAATGTGAGAATCGAAACCTTATGAGTTATTTTTCACATAATCAAAAATTGAAGAATGTAATACTCAATTGGGCCTTGTTTTTGGATATATTTTCATTAAAAGTTAATAAAAGGTAAAGGTAAAAAAATTATTTTCATCCTCTTAAGTTTGGAATAAATTTTAATTTTGTCTTGAAACAAAATCCCATGATTAACATGTAAATTTTAATTAGTTACTTTTTTTATTAAGAAAAGAAGGAACAAAATCCTATGATTAGATGTAAGAATTTTATTTAATTATGGGCTTTCAACATTTGTATGTTATGTTTTATTTAAAAAATAAAAAATGGGCCATGTTATGCTTTGGGTTCATGAACAGGCCCAAAACCTAGTAAATTGGTGATTCCCACTGCCTTTAAGGTTTGTTAATTATTGGCTAGGTCTCTTCCGCTCTATAATTTTTTAGTAACATATTTCTTGGCTTATCCCGTCAAATAACTTACGTGAAAGAGGTGGGAAGATCCTAAATATATCAATGCTCTATGGTAACCTGAATTTAATGCTAAATGCAAGTACACTTATGATATTTTACTCTAAATTTATCATCGCTTCTCTTTGACCCAAAGTGACTTGTGTAGCCGTGAGAAAAAATAACATCTTTTCTCATTAAATTAGCAAAACAGATCCTTTTAATTGATTTTTTAATTACACAATTGTTTTAAATTTAGACAGTCTAAATTTTAAGGTTTTTTATTTTTATTTTTAATTATTATTTTCTTTAAATTTATAGTTAAAAAATGATTATCATTTTATGTTTTGCTACCTTTAAAACAAAAAAAAATGTTAAAATAAATTATATACATATATGAAATCAAAACGGTTCAAATTTGATTTAAATGGTCTAAATTGAAACAATTAAGCAATTGAGGAGATTTTCCCAATTGAGAGCATCATTTTGATTAATTTGACTTCATATTTTTTTAATGGAGTATTAATTTGAAAAGTAAAAGCTTAAATACAATATGCTTATATGAAGGAATACATAATTAAGATTCTCAAACAAATAAGTAATTTCAAAAATCCAAGAAGCCTCAAAGTTAAAAAGGGGATTTTAATTTTATCATATTATCAATTTTAGCCAAATAAATTATTCATTATGCAAAGGGCTTATCTACGATAACAAAGAGAACTTTATTCACTTTGCATCTGTGTAACACTCTCTTTTAGTTGCCTATTTTTAGTAAAAAAAATTTTTAGAGCATAAGTACTAATTAATTTATATCTAATTACCTTAATCTTTTAAATGTCTTATCACAATATGAAATCATACTACGCATTAACTATATCTATAGTAATGTAGTAGATAGTGAATTATAATGGAGATTTACTACTATTAATACATAACATTTGTTCACCAATGGAATAAGGGAATGGGGTTAGTATAAGTACAAACCGTGTAAAAACTATTGGAGTTTAGTCTAAAACTATACAAAAAGAAAATCTCTAATAGTAGAAAAGAACTATCAAAGTTAGTCCCCTATTAATAATTAAAAAAAAACTAATAAAGTTCATGTCTCCAACTTATAGAAATAGAGGAGGCATCCCTTCCATAGGAATGGAGGAGATTCCTGCTCTTCCACTACCATACAAATAATTGGGATAGCACAAACAAGTTTGTCACACAATAGGATCTAGATGTTGTATATTACAAACAACCATTCCCCAAAAGGGAATTGGATTTACTCTGCTTGAAATTCAAGTGTCACGCTATAAATAGGCATATAAAAAAATGTAAACCAAAATGGAATGAGAAATAATTTTTTCAGTAACATAGATAAAATTAATACAATTTAATAATTATGAAGAAAAGTCAAGCATTTGATTACTAAACAGAAGAAAACATAAATAAAATATTTAATAGAAAATAAGTTAGAATTTCAAAAGAACATAAACAAAGAATAACATATAAATTTAAGAATATCTAACATGTTAATTAAAACAAGGATTAAATATGAGTAAATAAATAAGACATTAACAGACTCAGGATTCACATGTCACAAATAAACAAATATAAGCATGGTAAAGGAAATACAATAAACAATTAATTCAAGCATTATTTTCTCCAATTTGGATAAAACTAAAGGCATTTTATGAATTAGAGGACCTAAATTTTATGATAGAAAAGACAATCCTAAAAAAGGAATTGAAATGAGCTCAAATGGAAAGAACCAAGATGAAGGAAAAAATTGAAATTTGGAAAATGTTATAATTAAGTCTCTCTTCTTCTTAAAGTCATGCCCCATCTTCTCCACTCTTTCTAACCGACCTATTTCTGTCTCAAACCAGAATCTAACTCACCTTAAAGTGGCGCACAAGAAGGAGAAGAGAAGGGAGAAAAATTCAAGCAAAAAGGATAAGAAATCATCACTTTTTTCATACTCTCTCCTCCTCTCTCTGCTCATGGTTTTGATATCTTAAATGGTCATGTTTTGTGGTTAGTTCAGTAGAAGGAAGGGAGGATTTGGGGAAAAACTTGGAAGACTAAGGAAGTACTTTTCATAAGCTTTGAAATAAGGTAAGAAACTATGACCTAACTTGTTTCTTCTTGGCTTTCCTTTACTTTAGTGTTTCAGCCAGAACTAGGGTCATATGTAGAAGACTTGATTTAATCCAAACTTGATAGGAATTGGGGTTTTGAAGCCTAAGGAATCATATGGAAGCAATAGAACTCAAAATGAAGTTATAGATAACAAGTTATAGAAATTAGGATTTTAATTGCATCTAAGGATTTATGAAACTTTCTAATGATGATTTAACTTATGTAAGAGCATGTTTGGGTTTGTAATAGATCTAAAAAGCATCACAAGTCCCAATTCCCCAAGTAAAACAAAGAGAACTCCATGGGTGACCTAAACTCCATGGTTTTGATACCTATATTTCAATTCTATGGAGTACCTAGGGATAGTTTTCTTTAATTCCAATGATATAAATGGCCTAGATATGAATTATAGACATCGAAGGAGCTATTAGTTTGAATTTAGAAACTATATTTTGAAAGCTGGAAGTTTAAAGTTTTTTTAGGCATAAAGAAGCAACTTGATATTTAGCTCCTTAAATTGAGGTTGTGATAACTCTAATGGGTTTAAATAGAGTCATGTGACTTAGATTGAATGAGAAATTGGAGCCAAGATAATAAATTATATAATTTGCTTCATTATACTCTTGTATGGAACCATATGCATGCCATAAGCTAAAAGTAGCTTATGAAGAGTTTATGTAAGGCTAGAGATAGTTCCAATGATGTATTTGTGTCTTGTTTAATATATCTAGGCCAAGCAAATCAAGCTTCCTCCAAGTGTGTGTGTGTGAGCCCAAACCAAGGAGCTAGGAATCAAAGGAAGAATTTATGCTTCTTGACCCAAGGTAGCTTTTCATCCATTCTTGTATACATTTCTTGGTTGTTTAATTATTAATGATTGCTTGTATATAAGTTTGAATCATGAAATATGCCTCTAACTATAGGTTTGATGCTTTAACACCATTATGTTTCTTAAATTGCCTTGAACATGTGAATTAGCTCTTGATAGGTGAGGTTGTGCTAAAAGTCTCTTGAATTTGGTGAGGTAAAGCCAAAAGTCCCTAAGTAAGAGTGAGACGAGGCTAAAAGTCTTATGAAATGAGTGATGCTAAGTCAAAAATCCTAGAAATTAGTGAGGCTAAACCAAAAGTCTCATATAATTGGGTGAGGATAGACTAAAAGACCCTAGAGCTTGTTCTTGAACTTGATGGATCCATATGCCTTTGAAAATATGATTATGTTTAATATTTGGAAGCATTGGATGCATACTTGCTTTCTTTTATATGATAACATGCTACATATGTGTTCTTGAAAAGGTGAATAAGTTATTAGGATTCCTTGAATCTCACTCCCCTCCACTTTATGTCTAACCTTGCCTAGATAACTCTCATGGAGCTAAAAATGAAGGCCAAGAAGTTCAAATTGTACTACTTTGACAATAGGATAGAAATTGATGTCAAAGTATGGATGTATTTGTTATTTAAGTGATGTAAACCCTTGTTTATGTGTAAAAGTATGAGAATGTATTGTATGTACCATATTTGGAACTAAATCTATGGAATCTTAAGTTTTTGACATGCATGAGTCATGATATGTATGTGTATAAGGCCAAGTAAAAGAGTGGTTTTGAGTTTCATGATGATTTGGATCTATTATGATGTCCTTATATACTGCGTTTGAGGTATTGGACATGCTCAAATTGTAACACCATAATTTCTAACTTATTTCATGATACTCATATGCTTCACATCATTAAACTCCATGAGGGTGTATGAAAAAGGAAATAAAAATAATGAATTTCTTTGCGTTGGCTATATTTAAAAATTTCATTCGGTGTCACGTGTATCGTATGGGCTCATGCTATACATTCTCATATTTAATAACATCAATACAACTCTTTTGCATCATAAAATCATGCCCACAACTCATGTAAATCAAGGAATGGCTCAAAATAATAAAGTGCATTTTCAACCAGAATTGGCCCCTTTTCTGACCAAATTTTGGAAAATCATAACTAATTTTAGAAAAATAAAAATAACACATTATTGGCCACTCTGGAAAGCTACAGATGTTCACTTCACTCTAAAAATATGCCCAGACTATGAAATTCATCACATAAAGCGTTTGACATCCGAAAATGTCCAAAGGTCAAGCTGCCTTTTGATGTTGTCACATATTTTACAGCAAATTTTGAAAATGTCCAATTAATTTTACAAAAATCTAATGCATGAAAATGATACCAATATGGAAATATATGGATGTTAGATAGAGGAAAAAATATTTCCAGATCATTTCAGACAACCCAAACCTTGGAATCCAATAGAATAGTAACTCAGGTCGGGTAAGGGTCCTGATACTGGAAAAATTGTTCAAAAATTCATATCTCCCTCTCTAGACCTCCAAATGAGGTGCTTCTAGTTGGCATTAGTCATTGTGAATGCCTAGTTTCTTTGTATAAAATTTCATGTCAATTGGACATTATTTGAGCTCTGTATGATAGATTTCATTTTTAGATCAAATGAATAGTGTAGTAGACCAAAACTAGAAAAATTATGGTCTTTAGCTTTTCAAAAAGCTCTTAACAAGCTGTAATTGCTTGTGAAATTGCAGAATAAGAAGAACTCATTTAGCTAAAAAGTGACATAGGATTTTATTATGATCATTTTTAGCTCCATATAGGATACCAAAGTGACCAAATGGTTTTCCCTTGGCCTTGGCACCTTTTGGGCAAGTCTATAAAAGCACATTTAGGATTTATGTGAGCTACCCAAATGGTCTCAAACCTCATGCATCTCATTTTACTCTTTTCATCCACACTTATGCATATTTCCATAAAACCATTCATAAAGCTATAATGCCATAACATACTCAATTTAGATTCCATCATTCACATAACATATTCTTTAATTCCTACATCATATAATATCATAATTATATGTGTCTCAAGGGTCATAAAACATTTACAACAATAATGTACATCATGAAGCATCATTATGGTTCCAAAAAAGTAAAAGCTAGGCATATGGTTGTCAATCTTCTTTCTTCAATGTTGTTGGCTCCTATTACCACATCCACTTGGTCCACCTAGCATATTAGATCATTGGAGAGGAAGGGTGAGATTCAAAGAATCCCAATAGCTCATCTCCCATTCAATCATACATAATATATGCAAAGCAAGCCTTAAAAATGCATGCATGAATAAAATGGAAGTCATGAACATTCAAGAAGAAAGCTTGGTATGTGAACAAGTCATATAAAGCATTCAAGAGCTCACCAAGTGTTTGGATTGGGCTCACATTTTTCTACATGGATTTTGGACTTACCTCACCCATTCTTTAAGAACTTTGGACTCAACCATATTCTTAGGAGCCCACTTTGCTTTGTCTCAACCAATCTCAAGGGTTCTTGGCTCATCCTTACCATGGTTAAGAGTTCTTGGCCTCTCCACACTTAAGCAAACTTAAACAAACATCATATATTCATTTGAAAACATACTATGTCATCATGAAATCATGGCATATAAAATTATGCTAACATACTTTTCATGGCTTGAAAATACACATACACACATTCTAAGACAAGCTAAATACACATCCATGTATGAGAGAAGGTGGAGAGAGCTACCTTGCACACAATGACACACTTTTTCCTTGAAATTCAAGCCTTCTCTTTCGGCCACACACCCACAAACTTGTGAAGATGGTTTGTCTTGGCCTAGATACAATTTATGGAAGCCAATTAGGTTCATGAAACAAACTCTGAGGCCATACTACTTGTTTAGATACTAGATTGCTCCATAAGTTCCATTATGGTCCATAAATGCACCTAAAGAAGCAACACCCCTCAAATAATTTCTAGGCTTCATTCTTTCCTTTCAAATATGATTCTTAACTCCTTTTAAGCCTTTTGGAGTTATCACAAAATTAAAATAAAAGGCTTAACATCATGTTGCTTCTTTAGGTTATAATATAGAACCTAAGACACCAAATCACTTTCTATGAGTTCTAAATTTTTTTCAAGGCTTCTCTCCATTTTCATTCATCAAATATGACTCAAGAATGGCTTTAGAAAAATTTAAAACTCTCCCTAGCTATATGAACATGCTTTGGCCAAGACTATGAGCTTCCTTGGCTTCCATGGAGATTTCTTTATTTTCTTAAAGGAGGAAGCTTGTGGGGAGCATCTTAGGAGTCTCAAGAACTCATTTAAACTCTTAATTAAACCTAGGAATCATCACATAAAATCAGAATTTGAAAGGTGCACACAAAACCCTAGAATTTGCATCTTGAAATCTAATTGTTATTTTGTTGTTTTCTTTGCATATTCTTGTTCTTTGTAACATGCGGTCCCTCCGTAAACGTGAGAAATGCAATGTTCAGTTTCTTTGTAAACGTTAGAAATGGGTCAAATATAAAAGGAAATTCTAGAAATAGAAGGAATTGGGGCCAACTAAAATTATGATAAAATTTTAAATATTAAAAAAATGGAGATTTGAGGTTTAAGATGCCCAAAAACTAAAACCAGAAGAGCTCAGAAAATTTGTCGAAAAAAGTAGGGGCATTTTTGTAATTTTTGAAAAATTTAGAAAACTCATAGAAGGGCTTTTTGAACAAAAAATTTGAGCTTTTCGGGTTCTCAAAGGCCCTGAATACCATGGGAACCCCTAGAATAGTTGAAACCCCTCTGGTGAGCGATTTTGGCCGTTAGTTGACTGAAACTTTGACTGAACTATTCGGAATGGTTTTAGATCCTTTTTGAGTGATTCCAAAGTCCATTATTATGATTAAGAGTCTAGGGAATATGATGGAAAAGATAATTCTTAGAAAGGAGTTGAAATGAGTCTAAACGAACAAAACGATGAAGATGGACTAAATTGTAAATTTTAAAAGTTACTTAAATGAATCTCTAGCTTATAAAAACGTCCCACCTCTACTCAGATCTCCTCACCCACTCTCCTACACATTAAAATAGAATTAAGAAGGGCTGAGAGTGGAGCACAAGAGGGGAGGCCAAGGAAGGAAGAAGAAGCTTTGAAAAGTGTAAGTTTTAGCCACTTTTTCCTACTCCTTGCCTTGTTAAACTTCTTCCCCTCTTCTTCTACTTCCTTCTTATGGTTTTAGCATTTAATTTGGTGCTATTCTGGGGGCAGAACAAAGAAGGGAATTTCAAAATTTGAGGGAGTAAGCCAACCAAGTGGAAGAATAAGCCAAAGGAACTAAGAAAGTAAGGTAAAATCTCCATCCTTTGGTAGCCTCTTCCTCCCCTTCACCCTTATCAATTTTGTTCAGCTAAGGGCCTATTCTTTAGGGGTTGTGTTCTATCCAATTCATGGAGGGATTAGAGGTTTTAAATGTCAAGGATTAAGAAGGAACTAATAGAATCAAGAAAGGAGCATTAGGAAAATAGATGGAACCATTAGGGATCTAAATGCTCCCTTGCAAATCTAATTTTATATAAATGTTCTTAGGCTTAATTGAATGTTTAAAAATGCTCCTAAGATCCCTAAGATGCTCTCCACATGCTTCCCCCTTCAAGAAAACAAAGAGAACTCCATGGAAGGCCAATGCCCTCTATGTCTCGGCCTAAAGGGGTTCACCTAGCTAGGGAGAGTTTTAAAATTTTCTAAGGCCATTCTTGAGTCATATTTGATGAATGAAAATGAGGGGAGGCCTTGGAAAAAAATTAGAACTCCTAGAAATTGATTTGGTGCCTTAGGTTCCATATTATGACCTAAAGAAGCAACATGATGCTAGACCCTTTGTTTTAATGATGTGATGACTCCAAGAGGCTTAAAATGAGTCAAGAATCATATTTGAAAGGAAAGAATGGGGACTTGAAGTCCCTTGAGGGGTATTCTTCATTAGGTGCCTTTATGGACCATAATGGAACTTATAGAGTAATCTAGAGTCTAAGAAAATTGTGTGGCCTTAGAATATATTTCATGAACCTAATTGGCTCCCATAAATTGTATCTATGCCAAGAGAAACTACCTCTACCAATTTGTGGGTGTGTGGCCAAAAAAGGAGGCTTGAATCCTAAAAGAAAAGTGTGGGATTGTACACAAGGTAGTTCTCTTCACCTTTTCTCATGCATGGACATGTGTTAGCTTGTCTTAGAATGTGTGAATGTGTATTTTCAAGCCATGAAAAGTATGCTAGCATGATTTCATATGCCATGGTTTTATGATGACATATTATGCTTCATATGATATTTTGATGTGTGCTTGGGTTTGCTTGAGTGTGGTGAGGCCAAGAACCCTTAAGATTGGTTGAGACAAGGCAAAGAGTCTCCCAAAAGTAAAGTGGGCTCCCAAGAGTATGGTTGAGTTCAAGAATGCATTAAAGAATGGGTGAGGCAAGTCCAACATCCACAAGAAATTAGGTGAGGCCAATCCACTTGCTTGGCAAGCCTTTGTATGCTATGTATGACTTTCTTAAATGATGAAAATGCTTCTTGAATGTTTGCACATATCCATATGATCATACATGCATTTATGAGACTTGTTTACATCCATTATGTATGATTGAATGAGAGATGAGCTATTGGGATTCTTTGAATCTCATCCCCTCCTCTCCAATGATCTAATATGCTAGGTGGACCAAGTAGTTATGGTGAAGGGAGCTAACAACCATGAAAGAAGGAGATTGACAAGCCTAGGCCTAGCTTTCATTCCTTTTGAATCCATAATGATGTTTCACAAAGTATATGATGTTGTACATGTACCATGATCCTTGAGACGTATAAATACACTATTATATGATGTTTATATGTATGAATATGATGTATGCCCTTTAACATATGTTTTGAGTATGTAATGCCAAAGTATGAGAATTGAAAGTTTGATAGATATGTGTATAAGTGGGGGTTGAATGGCCAAAATGAGATGCATGAGGTTTGGGACCATTTGGGCAACTCACACAAGTCTTAAATGTACTTTTAGACTTGCCCAAAAGATGCCAAGACTAAGGGAAATCCATTTGGCAACTTTGGTACCCTATATAAAGCCAAAATTGACCATTATGGAACCCTGTATCACTTTTTATCCAAATGAGCTAGTCTTAATCTGAGATTTTGCATGCAATTAGGTCTCATTGAGAGATTTTTGGAAAACTAAAGATCATAATTTTTGGAGGTCTATAGAATATTTGAGGATTTTTCGAAGTTGGCAAAAATTATGTTTATGGTTTGCTGCACTATTCATTTGGTCCGAAATTAAACTCTATCACTCGAGGCTCAAATGATATCTAATTGCCATGAAATTTATACATAGAAACTAGACAATCACAGTGACTCGTTCCAATTGGAAGCACCTCATTTGGAGCTCTAGAGAGGGAGATATGAATTTTCAAAGTTTCTGTCCAATATCAATAAATTTGCCTGACTAAAAGTACTGTTCCATCAAATTCTGAGGATTGGGCTTGATAAACTGATCTAGAGATATTTTTTCTCTCTAGTTAACATCTACATCTTTCCAGATTAGTACATTTGTATGGATTATATTTTTTTGGAATTAATTGGACATTTTCAAAGTTCTCTGCAGAATTCTTTGATAGTTCCAGAATTCAGTCTGACCTTTGGACCATTTTGGATGTCAAACGCCCTCTGTGATAAATTTTATGGTTTGGGTTATTTTTATTATGAAGTAGACATCTATAGCTTCCTAGAATAACCAAGATTATATGATTTTGATTTTTTTATAATTAGTTATGATTTTCCAAAGTTTGACGAGAAAAGAGGCCAAATTTGGCCGAAAATATACTTAATTATTTTGAGCTCCATTTCAGTTTCTATGAGTTGTGGGCATGAGAGATGGAAATGAGTTGTATTGATATATTTAAATATGATAATGTATATCATGAGCTCACACGGTCCATGTGACACTGAATAAAATTTTTAAGTACGACGCAACGCAAAGAAAGTCATTATTTTTCTCCTTTTGCCTTATATCTTCATGAATATAATGATGTGAGACATGTATATATATGATATGATGAGCTAAAAGTTATGGTGTTACATTCTTCTCCCTCAATTACCTAAGATTTATGCTTGGTTGGGCTTGAAAATCATATCTTCCTATGGCTCCTAGGGTTAGGCAAAATGGAGAAGAAGGGTGGGTGAAATCATCAACCATAGGATGGAATTTTACCTAGTTTCCTTGCTTATTTTGGCTTGAATCTTGCTTTCTCCAAGCTCCTCTCTTCAAATCCAAACTTTCCCTTAAATTTCTCCCTTGAATCAGATTTATAAACTCCATTTCAATCGAAAGAAACAAAGGAGAAGGGAGAAGAGGAGGAGTGGATGAAGAAAAGCATGAAAAACAACCATGAAAACATACATTTAGCTTGGAATTTCTTCTCCTTCTCTTCTTCCCTTGGTGTGCCCAAAACCCTAGCTCTCTCCTCTAAAATTATGCAAAATTTTCTGATTCCAAATGGGGAAGAAAGTGGGGTGCCACCTATATATAGGAGTAGGAAGGTGACTTTTTCAAAATTCCAATTTTTTCCTTTATACTTTGCATTTTTATTTCTCATTCGTTTTAGCTCCTTTTGTAGAACCGTCTTTTTCATTATAAAATTTAGGTTCCCAATTAAATAAAATGCCTTTGGAATTACTCAAATCGGAGCTAAAACCTTCTCGAATGAACATGTTAAAGTTTAGGTGCACTGACGCTGGAAAACGCCCACTAGAGGGAATTTACCTATCTCGAGGCTTCCCATAGTTTTCAGGGCCTCTGAGAATCCCAGAGAACTCAAAATTTTTATTTAAAAAGCCTTCCTATGTGAATTCCAAAATTTGCTCAAAATTATGAAAATGCCATTATGTTTCATAAGGTTTCCGTCCAAATTTGTTTCTTTATTCTAGCTCCAATTTTTCTTCTGTCTGAGGCTAGAATTCTCATTTTTAAGAGTCTAAATGTTGCTTAAATTTTTTGGGACCTTAACTAATTCATTTCAGGGGACTTGCTTTGAAAATGTACTCGTTTTCATCGTTTAACGAAAATCGGACATTACACAAATGGTCCTATTGCATGTGGGAAGCTATTTTGGACTATTTGATGCCATATTATTCTCCATTTTGAGCCATAATTTTTCCCTGAACCAAAATTAGACTAAAAGAACAAATTTTAGCATAATATTTGGCAGAAATATAGATCTTTAGATCTGTTCACAGAGTTGAAGAACATAGTTTTTAGAACTCTATAAAATTTATTATGATTTTTCAAAGTTGGTTGGATTATGCAAAAACTGCCAATGCACTATTCATTTGTCAGTATGATTTTTTGGATATTTAAAGGGCCAAATGAAGGCCAATGCTATGAAATTTTACAGCATATAGTTGGCATCATAAGTTTTTTATAACCATCAAGATCACTCAATTTAGAGCTCTGTAGCATGAGATAGAAATTTTTTAAGTTTTAGGTCTGCACTTGAGCGAAATTCTGATATTGGTATTGTTACATTGGAATTTCATGGACCAAATTATATTTTTTTATTTGAAAATTTTATAGTGGTTAGATTATGTCCCAAGCTTTCCATAGAATCCTAGTTTGCATGATTTGGAGTTTTCTATCTCAAGTTATGAATTTTCGAAGTTATGACAAAATTATAGAACCATGGAAAAGTGCAAGTGTAATAATATTAATATTGATGTGCATGGTTGACGTCTGAATTCCATGCCTCTTTTTGTAATGTTTCTGAATGAGCAAGTGTATTAAGGATGGAATATGAATTTGGCAAGTTGAAATAGTTTATTTAGTAAAAAATAAATTAATTTGACATTTAATGTTAGTAAATTCTGTTACTAAAAGTATTGAAATTGCAAAAATGGATGATTAAGGCACTTTGTGTTATGAATCAAGTGCTTTCTACCTATGGTATTACATATATCATGTCACCTCCTTTCCCCTCATCTAAATCGACTTAGACTCACTATGAAAAAGAACTAGAACTAGCTCTAAGTGGCACACCAAAGAGGGGGAAAAGGAAGAAGAAAACCAAGCCTAAAAGGGTAAGAATTCATACTCTTTTCATGCCCTTCCCTTTACAAATGTTCTTATCCTCTTTCTCCTCTCTCTTTCTATGGTTTTGAAACTCTAAATGGTAGTGTTTTGTGCTAGTTTAGTAGAGGGAAGCAAGAGTTTAGAGGAAACCTTAGCAACACAAGAAAGCTTGTAACAACCAGAAAAAAGAAAGAAGAAGAAAAAAAGAAAAAAGAAAAAAGAAGAAAAGCTGAAAATTTTTGAAGGGCTGAAAATTTTCTAAGTCTACTAGCTACAGCCTAGCTATAGCGAATGTACCTGTTCGCTATAGCGAGAAATGGTCTAGCTATAGCGAGAGTGCCTTCTCGCTATAGCGAAAATGCTTCTAGCTATAGCGAGTACGGGCACCCCATACAAAAACCAGGGCGTTGCTCGCCGTAGTGTACGCTGTAGCGAAGGTAGGGGTTTGGGACTGATACGAGCTCGCCGTAGCGAGGGTTAGTCTGGAAAAGTATGAAAAAAGAGGATTTGAGTTATTAAAGCACCCCAAACCCTCCTTTCACTTTGTAACTGACTTAAGCTCCCTCTAAGACAGAGAAAAAGACAGAGGAGAGAGAGAAACCTAGAGGAGGAAGGAAGAACAAGAAAAGTTAAGATTTGCATGGCTTTTCTCTTAGAAAATTGTTCTTCTCCCCTTGCCCTCTCTTCCTATGGTTTTGATTATTGAAGTAGTTAAGTTTGGAGCTTTGTTCAGAAGAGAGAGAGTGGAAAACCCCTCTTAAAGAAGACTAAAACCCACATACCTTTACTTCTTCTCCTTGCTTTCCTTTCTTGAGAGGTTGAGAGAGGAAGGATAGTAGGTGAATTTCTAGTGAGAGAAAGAACCCCTAGCTCTATATGCTTAGTAGGGTTTGCTAGAAAGAAATCCCTAGCCTATGAATAAAGTGTTAAGAGAGTAATTCCATACTTCTTGTGTGTTTAGGCTAAAGAGAAGCACTCCCATCTAGTGGTGATTGTGAAATCAACAAGGGAGGAGACAAATTGAAAGGGAAAGCTTGTGATTAGTCACTAAGGTAGCTCTCTCCACCTTCTCTCATGCATAGATGTGTGCTTACATTGTTTTGCATGTGTGTATATATGTTTTTAAACCATGAAAAGCATGCTAGCATGATGATGCCTCATGTATTTCAATGATGTTTTATGTGATTTCTTGAATTTACTTAAGTATGGAAAAGCCAACAACCCTTTAGCCATGGTGAAGATGAGCCAAGAACCCTAAAGTTGGTTGAGACAAAGCAAAGAGTCTCCCAAAAGTGAGGTTGACTCCCAAGAGTAAGGGTTGAGTCTAAGAACCTCTTAAAGAATGGGTGAGGCAAGTCCAAAATTCACAAGTGAGTGGGTGAGGCTAACCTATGTACTTGGCAAGCTCTTATATGTTATGTATAGCCTACTCAAATGTTGAAAATGCTTTTTTTATGTTTTCACATGCTAATATGCCCATGCATACATTGTGAGACTTGTTTGCATGCTTTATGTATGTTTAAATGAGAGATGAGCTATTGAGATTCTTTGAATCTCACTCCTCCTCTCCACCATCCTAACATGCTAGGTGGACCAAGTGAGATAAGAGATGGGAGCTATCAAGCTTGAAGCCAGGGAAAACGGCAAGAAATAGTAAAAGAGTCATGCGGTCACCATTTTGTAGTTATGTTAAAGGATGTAAATTAATGATGCACTTGATGTAATACTTGTAAATGAATGTATTTATCATATATATATGAGAATTAAAACTATCTTGAATGATGTAGCAAGTTTTGTTATGAATAGCAAAATCTTGGCATTGCCCACATGGGTGTATACGTTGGTGTGGGAGAGTGAGTTTTGCAAATCTGAGTTGTTAGACACTTGATCCATGTTTGATAGCCTAGATTGATGCTTTCTCATGTGCTCATAGAGCCTTAGAGGTAGGAGAAGCAAGATTAGACCCCATTAGCCCTCTTTTAACACAAGAAATGGGTCACTTTGCCCATGAAGTCCAAGTCTGACCAAATGACCTCTTCTTGCCTTGAAATTTGGCATGTAACTAGATCTTGTCTAGAGATTTTTGGGAAGCTAGAGATCAAGTCAATTGGAGGTCTGTGGAATTTTCTATGATTTTTCAAAGTTGGTATCAGAAATTCGGATTTTCATAAACACTGTTCATTTGGTCAGCTGTGGAATTGTGTTATCCGAGGGGCAAACGTGATCCAATGGCTACAAAATTTTATAGGAAGAAACTAGAAATTCACAGCGACTTGTAGCAACTGGAAGCACCTCATTTAGAGGTCTAGAGAGGAAGATATGAATTTTTGAAGGTTCTGCCCAGTATCAGACATCTTGCCTGACCCAAGGTACTGTTCCATCAATTTCTGAGAGTTTGGCTTAATAAACTGATCTGGAGACATTTTTTCTCTCTATTTAACATCCACATCTTTCCATAGTGATATCATTTGCAAGCATTGGATTTTTTTGTAATTAGTTAGACATTTTTGAAGTCCATATCAGTAAACTGTGATAGTATCAGGAATCCCTCCGACCTCCAGATGATTTCGCGTGTCAAACGCATTGTATGTGAGATTTTAAGACTTATAATTATTTTTAGTAGGAAGTAGACATCCTAAGATTTCCATAATGACTGAGATTACATGTTTTTGATTTTTCTGGATTTAGTTGTGATTTTCTAAACTTTGCCCAGAAATGAGGCCAAGCATGGCCGAAAATGAACATGCATGATTCACACCTCTTTTTGGTTTCCATGAGTTTAAAGCATGTCCTTGGGATTGAATGAGTTGTAATGGTGTAATTAAATATGATATTGTATAGAATGAGCTCACTCGGTCCATGTGACATTGAAATACAATTTTGACCATGCCACAACGTTAAGTAAATGTATGAATCCAATGAGGAAGATATCTCCTTATTCTTCCTATACCTCATATGAGCATGTAAGGCATGATGGGTATGAGCTAGAAATGATGGTGTTACAAAGCTCACTTGATAAGGAATCAAACAAGGTATGTTTCTTCATATAAAGCTTGCTTCTCTTGGTTCTTTCTTTGCTTCTTCAATTTGGCTAGACCAAGAACACTATCAAGGGAGCTTGGTTTTAGGCCAAACTTGATAGGAAATGGGGTTTTGAAGATGGAGATTCATACGAAACCAAAAGAACCAAATCAGAAGCTATTTGTTGCAAGTTTCCAAACCTAGGGTTTTGATTGCATCTTAAGAAATATAAAGCTTTAAAATAATATTTTAGACCATGTAAGAGTATGATTGAGTTAAGAAAAGGCTAAAGAACTCATGTAGGTGCTAAATTTCCTAGAAAATGAACAAAACTTCATAGGTGGCATTCCATATACATGTCTTGGCCAAGGGGTAGGTATAATACCTAGGGGGAGTTTTCTTTGATTCTAAGGATAGAAATGGTCTAGATATGAGTTATAAACACTAAATAAACTATTGGTTTGAATTTAGAAGTCTTATTTTGTAAAGTGAAAGTTCAAGGTTCTAATATGCATAAAGAAGCAACTTGGTGATAGACTCATTAATTTGAGTTTGTGATTACTCTAATGAGTTTAAATGGAGTCATATGACTTACCTTGGATGAGAAATTAGAGTCAAGATCATGAATTATATGAGTTGCTTCATTATGCCACTAAATGAAGCCATATGGAAGCTTAAAAACTAGACTTAGCTTATGTAAGGCTTGTGTGATGATAGCGATGGTTCTATTGATGCAATTGTGTCTTGTTTGATATGTGTAGATTACGCAAGTCAAGTCTCTCCCAAGTGTATTTGTGAGGCCGAAAGTGTGCATCAAGAAGGCAAGGGAAGATTTTGTGCTCCATTGAGAAAAGCTAGCTTTTCATTCATTCTTATATGCTTACCTTAGTTGTTCAATTGTCATTGAGTGCTTGTATATGTGTATGGATTATAAATTATGCTTAATGCTATTGGTTTGATGATTTAATGCCAAAATGTTTCTTGGAATGCATTTAGAATGTGTAATGGCTTTTGATGGGTGAAGTTATGCCAAAAGTCCCAAAATAAGGGTGAGATAAGGCCAAAAGTCTCAAAAATGAGTGAAGCTAAGTTAAAAGTCCTTAAAAAATGGATAAGGTTAATCTAAAAGTCTCAAATAATTGAGTGAGGCTAGATCAAAAGCCCATAGAGCTTATTTTTGACCTTGGTAGATCCATATGATTTTATAAATATGATTATGTTTGATATTTGGATATCTATGATACATGTTTATTTTCTTTGACATGATAACATGCCTTATAAGTATGCTTGAAGGGTGAATGAGCTATTGGGATTCATAGAACCTCAATCTCTCTTATATTATTTCTAACTATGTCTAGAGAATTCCTAATGAGCTAAGATTGGAGACTAACAAGTGTGATTGGCAATACTTTGACAATGGTTTTAAGAGTTTGTGTAATATGATGCATATGAGACATTGTACATGTTATTTTTGTGATGTAACCATTCCCATAATTGTAAAAACATGGAATTATAATGTGAATGACAATCTTGAAGGTAAATATACAAGAATGAGCCATTTGACCATGTGTGTGCCATGGGAAGTATGTGTATATTGACAAGTGGATAAGTCATTTTGAGATACATGATGTTTGGGACCTAATAAATAGTCACATGTGCTACATTTCATGCTTGGGATGTGCTCAAATGGTTACATGCATTGGAAAAGCCCATTTTGAATCATTTGAAACCATAAATGTGCCATTATGAGCCACTTTCTACCTTTGAACCAAAATATGACCAAATGAATGAGTTTTTGAATGAAATTTGGCAATTATTTAGATCTCATTTAGAGATTTTCACAAAGATAAATAACATAATTTTTGTAGCTCTATAGAATTTATTATGATTTTTCAACATTGGCTGAAAAAATACAGAATTACCTGGGGTATTGTTTATTTGGTTAGTTCTAATTTTTTGGTTATTTGAGGGACCAATTGAACTCCAATGCTAATGAAGTTTTATAGGCATATATTGGCATTATAATATTTCTATAGCCACTAAGTTTACATAAAATAGAGCTATGTAGCCTAAGATATGCATGCTCAAAGTTTTAGATTTAGGTTGGGTCCAAAATTCTAATGTAGTTACTGTTCCATTAGATTATCATGCTCTAAATGAAAGTTTTTTATGTGAAAATTTTCCAACATGTAGCTCATGTCCTGAGGTTTCCATGGAGTCTTAATTTGCACAAATTGGAGTTTCTTAACTCAAGATATGAATTTTTGAAATTAGTGGCTAAAATTGTGAACTTATGAGAAATGGCCCATTATGCTAGTTTGTAATACATGGCTTAGCATCCAAATTTCCTACCTCTTTTCATGGTGTTTCTAGTTGACAAAATTTATTAAGGATCAATTTTGAGATCTATATGCAAAAGTCATGTGTTTATGCTTAAATAGAGAATTTTGGCCTTTAATGTCGGTTTATTCCGCTACTAAAAGTAGTAAACAAAATCAGAAAATTAAAGTTGTAAGTATGTAATAATGAAAAATATGTACTATCTTGTTATAGTATGAAAATAATCAAGGTAGATAAACAAAAATCTTAAATCAATCTCTAAGGATTCCTTGAATTTCCTAAGATTCCATTGAGATAAAATTTCAAGAACGACTTGCTATAATTTTATGAAAATCAAAATTATATTAACCAATCATCCACTTAAGCATTCTACTATCATTTTCCCACTTATTTCCTTTTCAATCTCTTCCATGACTTCTTAAAAATCAAAGTTTCATAAATAACAAAAAGTCTCCAAAATTTAGATATATTCTTGAAGTAACTAAATCTTTTTGCCATATGTAAAAAATTTTCACCTTTTCTTGACAAGAATTCATAAAACATTAAGAATACCCCTTTTCCTTAGCCATGGTTGAAACTTGGAGGAGAAAAGAAGGGAAAATTTCATGGTGAAAAAGTGAAAGAAAACCAGGAAGAAGAAAACAATCCATGTTACCTAGTTTCTGTGGCTTTTTCTTCCCTTTTTTGCCTTCTTCTCCCTTTCTTCTTCTCCTTCTCTTCTTGGCCATGCTCCTCTCTCTCTTTCTATCTTTGGCTATAAGTGTGTGTGTGTCGTGTGAGTACATGTGTGTGTGTGTGTGTTTTTTTTATGCATGTTTTGTTTTTAATGAATGCTTAAGGTTAAATGTTGTTTTATGGTGAAAGATCTAAGCTATTAGATTATATGGATAGCTACGATTAAATCTTGATATTAAAGAATGGATATGAGCCCTTAGATTGGATGAATGATTGAGATTAAATTCCTAAAAGTAAGAAAGAATCTGAATCATTTGATTATTTCCATGGTTAAGATTGCATCTTGCATTAAGGATAAATTTCCACCATTGGATTTTCTTTTTATAACTATCCAATTCCATTTTAGCTATATTTACCTGCCACTTTGGTTAAAATAATTGAATTGGTTATTTTACATTAATTATTGTTGATGTTAGTGGTGACATCAATGGTCAAATTAGTCAAATTTTCTTGATAAATGTGCGATATCAATATTTTACTTAGATTTCCTAATGTCATCATCATCATTGCTCCAAAATGCATGTATTCTTTAAAAATCTTTTACACATGGTGCCACATCCTTCTTAGCTAGCTAGAATTTATGAAAATGTCATCATTTGGAAGAATTCGCCAATGTGTCCTTCTATAGATTCTCCATCATATTTTATTTGGTCAGTGTTATCATATTTTTCTAACATATTTTAATATTAATTATACCTATGTGGGTCCTACTTGTGTTTTATAATTATTATTTCATTATTTCATTATTTTGTTATTTAAAGTACGAATGACCATTTTACCCATAGTTGAAGGGTGAGATGTAATATCCGATTTTCGTTAAAATGACAGAAACAAATACATTTTCAAAGTAAGTCCTCTAAAATGAATTGGTTAAGGTCCAAAAAAATTAAAATGATGATCCAGACATTAAATAATGAATTTAGGGGCCCAGAGAAACCCTGAAACAGAAGATAAAGGGGCCAGGCAGAAATTAACGAAATAGTTATGAAACATAATGGTATTTTCGTAAATTCAGGAAAATTTTAGAATCCTCACAGGAGGGCTTTTTAAATGGCAAATTTGAGTTTTTCGGGATTCTCAAAGGGCCTAAAAATCATGGGAAGTCTCGGGATAGTTAAAGCCCCTCCGGTGTACATTTTCTAACGTTAGTTGACCCGAACTTTGACCTTTTTGTTCGGGAAGGTTTTAACTCCAATTTGAGTGATTTCAAAGGCATTTTATAAGAATAAAGACCTAAATTTTATGATGAAAAAGACGGATCTAAAAAAAGAGTTAAAATGAAAATGCCAAAACGAAATAGCAAAATTAGAATTTTAAGAAAGTGGAAGCTTCTTGAAACCTCTTCAAGTTTCACGTTTCTTCACCTCATCATTTCCATGACTTGTTTTTGCCCTCAAACCAGAGAAAGAAGGCAGCTTAGGTGCAAAAAGAGAGGAGATTTTGAAGGGAAAAAAAGCCAAGAAAAGAACAGAGGTGGAAATTTTGAAATTTAAGGGAGGAGGCCAACCAAGTGAAGAACAAACTAAAGAAAACAAGAATCTAAGGCCAAAAGAAACAAATCTTGTAATATCCGATTCTATAAAAATGAGAGAAAACGCGAGAAACATAACGTACGATTTCTCCATAAATAAACAAAATTCACCAGATATAAAAGCAAGTCCCCCAAAATGACTTAGTTAATGTCCCAAAAAATCTGGGAAGCATTCTAGACTCCTAAAAATGAGAATCCTAGGCTCAGAAGGAAAGAAAAATGGAGCTACAATAAAGAAATAAATTGTGATGAAAAGTTAACGAAATGTAAGGGAATTTTCGTCATTTTGAGCAAATTTTGGAATTCACATAGGAGGACTTTTTAAATGAAAATTTTGAGTTATCCAGGGTTCTCAGAGGCCCTGAAAACCATGGGAAACCCTAGGACAGCTAAAGCCCCTCCGGTGGACGTTTTTCAATGTTGATTGACCTAAACTTTGACCAGCTCATTCAAGAAGGTTTTAAATCCAATTTGGATGAAACCAAAGGCATTTTATGAATTAGAGGACCTAAATTTTATGATAGAAAAGAAAGTTCTCAAAAGGGAGTTAAAATGAGCCTAAACGAAGCAAACAGGCACATAGGGGCAAAATAGTCATTTTGAAAAATTGTAAAAGAGGCTTTTTAAGTAAGATTACACCTCATCACCTTCTCTAAGCTTTTATTTGTAAAAAAATGGGCACTAATGGTGTGACATTAAGAGGGGAGAGAGAGAAGAAGTTTAAGCTTCCGTTTAGGTAAGCAAACAGCCTCGTTTCATGCTGCGCCAGTTAGGAAAGTTATTCTTCTCTCCAGGAGCTCTCTAATGGTGGTTTTCTTTTCTTGACAACTTGAAGATTCAGGTCTGACCCAAGCCAAAAAGAAACTCTTTTCAAGAAATCAATCAGTGGAAATTAATCTACACAAAGAGAGCTCTATTTTAAGGTAAGACTTCACTTGAAATACTTGCAAACTCTTGTGTTTCCAAGCCATTTAAACTTAGGTCTCAAGAGAGAAAGTGAGGAGGAGAGTTTTTCTTTATGTGTTCTTGATGGAACCAAAGGTTATAAAGTGTGAGAATTAAGAATATACAACTAGATTGAAAAGGGAGCTTTAGAATGCAAGTTATGGAATTTAGGGATTTGGTTGCAGCTAGGCTAAGATGAAGCTTCTTAGTGATAATTTAAGTTGTCTAAGAGTATATATGAGCTCCTAAGACACCAAGAGAGCCTCCCATATGCTTCTCCCATCAAATAAATTAAAACAACTTCATTGGTGCCATATGGAAGCATACCTTCGGCCAAGGAGAGTTCACACACCTAGGGAGTGTTTTAATTCCTTCCAAGCTTAGTTTTGTATCATGTGTGATGGGAGAGTATGAGAGGAAGCTTTGGAAAAATATTAGAAACCATAGAAAGTGAGATGGTCTTGTATGTTCCATATTATGGCTTAAAGAAGCAACACCTAGCTAGGCTCCTTGAATTGATTGTGTGATGACTCCAAGAGGTTAAAATAGAGTCAAGAATCATAAATAAATAGAGGAAATAGAGCCAAAAATATATTTTCTTAAGGTTGCTTCATTAAGTGTATTATGGAACCATAAAAGAGCCTTATGAGTCACCTAACTTTCCTAGTGAATATATGGCCTTTGAATTTAATTCAAGAGTATAATTGACTTCCATATGATGTGTCTAGGCCAAGAGAAATGATCTCCACCTGCTTGGGTGTGTGAGGTCAAGGGAGAGGACTCAAAGCTCATGGAAAAAGTGTGTAAATGCAAGCAAGGTAAGTCTCTTCACCTTGTCTCATGCATGGATGTGTACTTACATTGTCTTTAAATGTGTGTATATATGTTTTGAGTTATGAGAAGTATTTTAGCATGAGCTTTTATTCCATGGTACCATGATGATATTTTATGCATTCAAATGATGTTTTATGTGCTTACCTTGGTTTGCTTGAGTGTGGAGAAGTCAAGAACCCTCTAGCCATAGTGAAGATGAGCCAAGAACTCTTAAAGTTGGTTGAGACAAAGTAAAAAGTCTCCCAAAAGTGAGGTTGACTCCTAAGAGTAAGGTTGAGTCAAAAACTTCTTAAAGAAATGGATGAGGCAAGTCCAAAATTCATAAGTGAATGGGTGAGGCTAATCCACTAACTTGGCAAGCCTATGTATGCTATGTATGACTTGTTCAAATGCCAAGAATATTTCTTAAATGCTCATATATGTTAATATGTCCATGCATGCATTTTCAAGGCTTGTATTGCATGCTTTATGTGTGATTAAAATGGAAATGAGTTATTGGGATTCTTTAAATCTCATTCTCTCCTCTCCAATGTTTTAACATGCTAGGAAAATCAAGAGAACAAGGTAATAGGAGCCAACATGTTAAAAGATAAGAGATTGACAACAAAGTGCATGAATCTTGCTTCTTTAAGGCCATACAATTGGCAAATGTTGTAATCTATTGTTGTATATGTCTTATGACTTTATGAACATGTGTAATTGTGCTAATGTATCATGTACAAATGAGAGTTTATGTTACGTGAATGTTATAATGCAAATTGAGCATATAATGGCAAGACTAGCAATATGAAAATGTGTGTATGGCATGGGGTAAGAGAGTGAGTTTGCAAATTCTGGGTTTATACACATTTGAGACAACTTTAAAATGTCATTTTGGTGCATTCCCCACGTGCTCAAGTGGCTACACAAACTTTGGAAGCAAATTTGGACACTTTGATGCTTCTAAAGGCCATGAAAATGACCAAACAGGAACCCTATAGTACAAACTGACCAAATGGATGAATCTTCCCATAAAATTTTGCAGACATGTAGGGAACATTGAGATATTTTTGGAAAGCTAAAGTGAAAAAAAATTAGAGCTCTACAAAATTAATTGTGAATTTCAAAGTTGGAAAATTTTTTGGTTTTTGTTTAGTGCACTGTTTATATGGTCAGTTTTGTGTTTTATGTCATCCAATAGCCAAATAGTATCTAACGCTTGTGAAAATTTAAAGGTATAAATTAGAGGTCATAAGCTTTTTGTGGCCACTAAGATCACCTCATTTCAAAGTCTGAGTAGAGAGTTATGAATTTTTGACATTTCATGTCAGTATAAGTAATGCTACTAGACCTCCAGTACTGTTCCATCATAATTTAGTTCCTAGATGGTATTGGCGTGGTTTGGGAATATTTTTTCCTTAAATTTAAAATTTGTAGCTTCTTATATTGACTAAATTTTCATAATTTGGATTTTTGTAGAATTAGTTATGCATTTCCAAAATTTATGACAGTAAGCTGTGACAATAGCCCAAGTAACTGAGACCTTTGTACATTTTCGAATGTCAAACATATTCTACATAATGTTTCATGCCATGTACATATTTTTAGCATAAATTAGACATGTGTAGCTTTTCAGAATGGCAAAAGAATTGTGATTTTGATTTTTCTAGAATTAGTTATGATTTTCCAAAATTTGTGACAAAAATGGGAAAATTCTGGCCGAGGCAACTATCATGAATTTCATGTATTCTCTTGCCTTGCACGAGCTGTAAGACACTTTTGGTGATGGAATTGAGTTTTATCTATGTAATTAAATATTAGAATGTGATACATGAATCCATATGACCCACGGGACTTTGAGAGAAAAATTTATGCATAGCACAATGCAAGAAAACTCATTATTTCATACCATGTTTCTTTGCTTCTTCATAAAATACATGATGTGAGACATGGAGATAGCATGAGATAAGCTAAAAAGTTATGGTGTTACAAATCCCACCTTGTGAGTGTGTGGCCACGGGAGAGGAATCAAATCCAAGAGGAAAAGTGTGCTTGTGTAATAAAGGTAGCTCTCTCTTCTTTCTCTCATGCATGAGTGGATGTTTATCTTGTCTTTGAATGTGTGTATGTATGCTTTGAGCCATGAAACATGTCTTAGCATGTATCTAATTGCCATGGTACCATGATATTGCATTATGTCTTTAAATGATGGCTTGTGACTTTGCTTGGATTTGCTTGAGTGTGGTGAAGCTAAGAACTGACTAGCCATGGTGAGGATGAGCCAAGAACTCTCAAGAATGGTTGAGACAAAGTTTAGAGTTTTCTAAGAGTAAGGCTTAGTTCAAAACCTTTAAGAAAAAGGGTGAGACAAATCCAAAATCCTTGAAGAGAATGGATGAGGCTAAACCACTTATTTGGCAAGCCTATGTATGTTTTGTATGATTCCTTGAATGCCAAGAATGCTTCTTGAATGATTACACACTCTATGATAGTCATGCATGTATTTTTAGACATGGATTTGCATTCTATATGTATGGTTGAAAGGGAAAAGAGCTATTGGGATTCCTAGAATCTCATTCCTTCCTCCCCACATGTCTAACATGTCTAAGTGGACCAAGTGAGCCAAGGAATGAAAGCCACCAAGCCTAGAGAAAGAAAATTGACAACAATGTGTGGAAATTTGCTATTATGTAGCCATATGAGTGGCATATAATGTAATCCATTATTGTATATATTGTATGACTTCATGAACATATGTGAATATGTAAATGTAGCATGTACAAATGAGATTTGATGCCATATGTACAATATTGCATGGTTTGGACATTGAATGGCAAGAACTAGCTTGTGTAATCTTTTGAATGTCTTAGGGTGGATAAGTGAGTTTGTGAAATCTGGGTTTGTGCACCTTTGAGAAATGTTTTTAGACCATTTTGGTGCCTTCCCATGTGCTCAAGTGGCCATGGGATCCATGGAACCAAATTTGACCCTCTTGAACCCCTTATGAGATACAACAATGACCATTTTGCAACCTAATGTCAAGATTCGACCAAATGAATGAATTTGCTCATGAAATTTCGCATGCATATAGACATCATTCCAAGATTTTTGGGAAGCCAAAGACTAGATTATTTGGAGCTCTTTCAATTAATTATGATTTTTCAAAATTGACATATTTCTGCTGAATTGATATAAGCACTGTTCATATAGTCAGTTTCTTGTGCTGTGTCATTCGAGGGCCAAATGGTGTTCAATGCTCATGAAAGTTTACAGCATCATCTAGATATGATAAGATTTCTATGGCCATTGAGATCACATTAATTAGATATCTGAGTAGGGAAATATGAATTTTTGAAGTTGAGAGATAGTACTAGTAGTGACAGATGACCTTTGTTACTCTTCCATAAATTTTCGGTAGTTAGACATCCTTGTTGTGGTCTGGATCTATTTTTACCATAAATTAGACATCTGTGGCTTTCCAAAATAGTATAGTGTGCTTGATTTCAATTTTTCTAAAATTAGTTATGATTTTTCAAATTTTGTGATAGAAATTTGGAATTTCAGTCTCAGGCTGCACACTTTTTTTTGATGTATATACTCCGTTAGCTCGAGTTTTTGGCCACTTCTAAAGATGGTTTTGAGTTGTGTTTGTGTATTTAAATATGAGAATGAGATGGATGAGTTCATATGGTCCATGAGACGCTGAACAAAAAATTTATACATGACGTAACACAAATTAATTGATTATTTTAAGGGCTTTTCTTGAGAATGTTGTGTAATTCATGGAAATGAGCCTAGATATGATATTAGATGAGTTGTATAAATATGGTGTTAAATAAGAGACCTTATATAGACAAACGCCGCTATTTACTTTTATTTTTCACTTATATCTTCATTTTGATCTCACTTTTTCGTATTTTGCACCACCATCTGGTAGTTTTTTCTATGCTGAACCTCATGAAGCAATTAATTTAAAACTCAAAATCTAGTTTCATTCTATACAGGCTTTTAACTATCTGGTATTCTTTTTAATCCAAATGATCCCTAAAATTTTTGGAATGAATTTTATATTTTTCTCTACATTTTTCCTAAATAATGATATATAAATTATGTCAGTTCTTTACCCTTCTGAAAAATTATCAAAGCCTATCTAAGTGAAAATAATGATTTTACCCTAGGGCCTTATTTGATCTCAAAAATTCCTATAGATCCTATTAGTCTTATATTTCTTATGTATAAGTTTATTTCAGTCTAATTCATTAATTTAAAGATAAAAAAAATTCATTTAATAAAATACTAAATAATTAAAAATCCTAGATTTTAAGGAATGCTACATTTCTTCCTCTCTCAATAAAAATTTTGTCCTTAAAATTTGAAATATGTACCTTAATTAAACAAGCCTGGGTACTTCTGTCTCATTTCTTCTTCCATTCTGCAAGTGGCTTCTTAAGAAGTCAATCATTCCTATGCCACTTTCACCAAAGGAATTATCTCATTGCTTAACTATTTTTTATCAATACCCAAGATTGATATCGGTTTTACTATGTATGTTAAATTCTCTTAAAACTATACCAATTCATTATCCAAGATATGTGAAGGATCAGGAATATACTTCTTTAATTAGGATACATGGAAAACATCATGAAGATTAGACAAATAAGGTGGTAAATGTAGTTAGTAATCTATTGAATCAACTCTTTTGAGGATTTGATAAGAACCAATATGATAAGGATTCAACTTTTGGATTTGGATAGCTTTACCTATACCAGTGGTAAGGGTAACTTTAAGAAAACCATGATCTCCCTCATTGAATTCCAAAGGTCTTCTTCTTTGATTAGAGTAACTCTTTTATCTGTTTTGGGCTAAGAGTAACTTTTCTTTAATTTTCTTAACTTGATTTGTGGTTTGTTGAACCACTTCAGATCCTAACAAAGACTTTTCTCCAATTGTGTACTAATATAAAGGGGATCTATATTTTCGTCCATATAGAGTTTCATAAGGAGCCATCCCAATACTAAAATAGTAATTGTTGTTATAAACAATCTCTACTAATGGTAGGTATCTATCTATTATACCTACATTTACCATATGCTATAACTTACAATATTAAGGACCTTGTACTTCGAATAGAAGACCCTATTGACAAGATCCTAAATTCCATAGTGAAAAATCTAAAATCCTGTTGATAAGATCCTAGATGTAACACCATAGTCTCTTAGCTTATCTCATGCCTTTAAATAACTCATTTCCAATAATCATGTAAATATTCAAAGAAAAGACATTAAAATAATGCATTATTTAGCATTGCGTCATGTATGAAAATTTCATTTAGTGTCACAAATTTTATGAGCTTATGTATCACATTTTCATATTTAATTATATGAATATAACTCATTTCCATTATTAAAAGTTCCCTACAACTCGTGGAAAGCAAGAAAATACATAAAATTCATACTTGCATTTTCAAGTAGAATTTCCTCTTTTTTGTCATAAACTTTGGAAAATGATAACTACTTTTAGAAAAATAGAAATCATGCATTCTTGGCCATTTTGGAAAGCTACACATGTCTACTTTATGTTAAAAATATTTCCAGACCATAACATCCAACACAGAAGACGTTTGACATTTGAAAAGGTCCAGAAGTTTGGCTGCCTATTGATACTGTTACAGATTTTTATAGCAAATTTTGAAAATGTCTAATTAATTCCAAAAAAATCCAATCCATGCAAATAATACCAATATGGAAATATATGAGTGTTAGTTAGAGGAAAAAATAACTTTAGACTAGTTTAGGCATACCTAGACCTCAAAACCTGATCAAACAGTACCTGAGGTCAGTTAAGGCACCTAGACATCCAAATGAGGTGCTTCTAGTTGGCACAAGTCATTAAAGATGTCTAGTTCCCCCATATAAAAGTTTATGGCAATTGGACATCATTTGTACCCTGTGTGACAGAAATCATTTTTAGACCAAGTGAATAGTGCATCAGACCAAAATCATAATTTTTGCCAACTTTGAAAATTCATCAAATATTCTTTAGACCTTTAAAAATTCTATTCTTTAGCTTCCCAAAAAGCTCTCAAGAAGCTTTAATTGCATGTCAAATCTTAAATCAAGAAGAGCTCATCTAAACAAAAAGTAGTATAGGGTTCTAAATTAGTCAATTCTTGGTCCATGCAAGATACTAAAATAAATGGCTTTCCTTGGTGTTTGGCACCTCTTGGGCAAGTCTAAAAGCATGATTATGACTTGTATGAGCTGTCCAAATGGTCCCAAACCTTATACATTTCATTTTAGCTACTCCACTTCAATTTATACACATACTTCCATAATGCAAATTTACCATTACATAACCAAATGTGCATATCCATACATACAACCATAGCTCTCATTCATACATCACATATTAACATAATTATACATGTTTATGTAGTCATAGGTCATATACAATAATGGAGTACATCAATTGCCATCCATAAGGCCTTAAAGTAATAAAATCTACGCATTTTGATGTCAAGCTCTCATCTCTCCTGTGGTTGGCTTCCATTCCCTTAGTCTCTTGGTCTACCTAGCATGTTAGATCATTGGAGAGGATAGGATGGGATTCAAAGAATCCCAATAGCTCATCTCCCATTCAATCATACATAAAGGAAGCAAAATAAGCCTTACAAATGCATGGATGGGCATATTATCATGTGTAATCATTCAAAAAGTATTCTTGGCATTTGGAAAAGTTATACATGGCATAAAAGGCTTGCCAAGCAAGTGGATTGACCTCACCTATTTACTTGTGGATTTTGTACTTGCCTTACCCATTCTTTAAGAGATTTTTGGACTTAACCTTGCTTTTGGGAGTCAACCTCACTTTTGGGAGACTCTATACTTTGTCTTAACTAATCTTCAGGGTTCTTGGCTCATCCTCACCATGGCTAAGGGTTTTTGACTTCACCACACTCAAGCAAACCCAAGCAAATATCATAAACATCATTTGGAAAACATAATGCATCATCATGGTACCATGGAGTAAGAGCTCATGCTAGAATATTTTTCATAGCTTAGAATATACATACACACATTCAAAGACAAGTAAAGCAAGAAATCATGCATGAGAGAAGGAGGAGTGAGCTACCTTGGATGCAACTACACTTTTTCTGTTAGATTTCCCTCCCTTCTTCGACCTCACACACACAATGGTGTGGGAATGATTTCTCTTGGCCTAAACACAATTTATGGAAGCTAATTAGATTCATAGAATTAATTCTAAGGCCACACAACTTGCTTAGACTCTAGCTTAACCTATAAACCCCTTTATGGTTCCAAAAATACACCTAATGAAGCAACACTCATCAAATAAATTCTAAGCTCTATTCTTTCCTTTCAAATATGATTCTTGACTCCTTTTAAGCCTCTTGGAGTCATCACACAATTAAAATAAAGAGCTTAACTACATGTTGCTTCTTTAGGTCATATTATGGAACACAAGGCACCGACTCATTCTCCAAGCTTTCTAAATTTTTTTCAAAGCTTCTTCTCATATCCATTCATCATATATGACTCAAAAATGAGTTTAGAAAAATTTAAAAGTATCCCTAGGTACTCCAACACCCTTAGGGCAAGACTATGCTTGATTTTAGGGTTCATAGTGTAACAACCAGAAAAAAAAAGTTAAAAATTTTCGAAGGGCTAAAAATTTTCTAAGTCTGCTAGCTATAACGAGAAATGGCCTAGCTATAGCGAATGTACCTGTTCGCTATAGCGAGAAATGGTCTAACTATAGTGAGAGTGCCTTCTAGCTATAGCAAGAATGCTTCTAGCTATAGCGAGTGCGGGCATCCTATACAAAAATCAGGGAGTTACTCGCCGTAGCGTGCACCATAGCGAAGGCAGGAGTCTGGGATTGATACGTGCTCGCCGTAGTGAGGGTTATTCTTCACTATAGCAAGGGTTAATCTGAAAAAGCATGAAAAAAGAGAATTTGACTTCTTAAAGAGTTTATATTCATTCCTCTTCTTTTAACTGACCTAAGCTTCAACCAAAGGAGAGAAAAGAGCTGTGGATAGAGAGAGAAACCTAGAGAAGGAAGGAAGAACAAGAAAAAGATAAGATTTGCATAGTTTTCTTCTTAGCATGTTGTTCTTCTCTCTTTGCCCTCTCTTTCTATGGTTTTGGTTATTGAAGTAGTTGGGCTTTGAGCTTGGTTCAGAAGAGGGAGAGTAGAAAACCCCTCTTGAAGAAGACCAAAACTCACATATCCTTATTTCTTCTTTTTTACTTTCCTTTCTTGAGAGCTTGAGAGAGGAAAGAGAGTTAGTGGCATTCTAGAGAGAGAAACCTTAATTTCTCTTCATGAATAAAGTGTTAAGAGAGTAATTCCATGCTCTTTGTGTGTCTAGGCTCAAGAAAAGCACTCCCATCTATGTGTGATTGTGAAATCAACAAGGTAGGAGACAAATTGAAAAGGAAAGCTTGCAATTAGTCGATAAGGTAGCTCTTTCCACCTTCTCTCATGCATAGATGTGTGCTTATATTGTCTTGCATGTGTGTATGTATGTTTTTAAACTATGAAAAATATGCTAGCATGATGATACCTTATGTATTTCAATGATGTATTATGTTATTGCTTTGGTTTACTTGAGTATGGAAAAACCAACAACCCTCTAGCCATGGTGAGGATGAGCCAAGAACCCTAAAGTTTGTTGAGACAAAGTAAAGAATCTGCCAAAAGTGAGGTTGACTCCCAAGAGTAAGGTTGAGTCTAAGAACCTCTTAAAGAATGGGTGAGGCAAGTCCAAAATCCATAAGTGAATGGGTGAGGCTAATCCACTTGCTTGGCAAGCTTTTGTATGTTATGTATGGCCTACTCAAATGTTGAAAATGCCTTTCTTATGATTTCACATGCTAATATGCCCATCATACATTTGTGAAACTTGTTGGCATGCTTTATGTATGAATGAATGAGAGATGAGCTATTGAGATTCTTGAAATCTCACTCCTGCTCTCCACTATCCTAACATGCTAGGTGGACCAAGTGAACAAAGACATGGGAGCCACCAAGCTTGAAGTTAGGGAATTCGGTGAAGAAATTATAAAAGAGCCATTTTATCACCGTTATATTGCTAAGGGATGTAATCTAATGATGTGCATGTTGTAGGCACTTATGAATACTTGTAAATAGATGTACTCATTGTATATGTATGAGAATTAGAACTATAGTGCATGATGTAGCAAGTTTTCAGTATGAATAGTAAGATCTTGGCATTATGTACATGGTGTATGTTTTGGTGTGGGAGAGTGAGTTTTTCAAATCTGGGTTGTTAGACATTTGAGCCATATTTGATAGCCTATGTTGATGCTTTCCCATGTGCTCATAGAGCCTTAGAGGTAGGAGAAGCAAAGTTGAACCCTAGTAGGCCTCTTGTAACATAAAAACTGGTCACTTTGTCCCATGATGTCCAAGGTCTGACCAAATGACCTCTTGTTGCCTTGAAATTGACATGTGACTAGATCTTGTTTAGAGCTTTTCGAAAAGATAAAGATCAGGTCATTTGGAGGTCTGTGGAATTTTCTATGATTTTTCAAAGTTAGTATCCAAATTTCGGATTTGCATCAGCACTATTCATTTGGTCAGTTGTGAAATTATGTCATCCGAGGGGCAAACGTGGTCCAATGGCTACAAAATTTTATAGGCAGAAACTAGACAGTCACATTGACTTGTAACAACTAGAAGCACCTCATTTGAAGGTCTAGAGAGGAAGATGTGTATTTTCAAAGTTTCTGCCCAGTATCAGTCATCTTGCTTGACCAGAGGTATTGTTCCATCGATTTCAGAGTGCTTTGGCTTGATGAACTGATCTGGAGATATTTTTTCTCTCTAATTAACATCCATGGAAAGTGATTTGGTGCCTTAGGTTCCATAATATGACCTAAAGAAGTAACATGGTGCTAGGCTTTTTGTCTTAATGATGTGATGAGTCCAGAGGCTTAATAGGGGTCAAGAATCATATTTGATAAGAAAGAATGAGGTCTAGAAATCATTTGAGGGGTGTTGCTTCATTAAGTGTAATTATGGACGATAATGAAGTCTATAGAGTAATCTAGTGGTTCATCAAGTTATGTAGCCTTAGAATGTGTTTCATGAACCTAATTGGCTCCATAATTTGTATCTAGGCCAAGAGAAACCATCTCCACCAAATTGTGGGTGTGTGGCCGAAAGAAGAGGCTTGAAAGCTAGGGAAAAAGTGTGTAAAATTGAGCAAGGTAGCTCTTTCCACCTTCTCTCATGCATGGATGTGTGTTTAGCTTATTTTCGAATGTGTGTATGTGTATTTTCAAGCTAAGAAAAGTATACTAGCATGCCTTTATATTCCATGATCCTTGATGCCATGTTATGTTTTAAATGAATCCATGATGTTTGTATGAGTTTACTTGAGTGAAGAGAGACCAAGAACTCTTCCCTTGGATGAGGATGAGCCAAGAACCCTCGAGCTTGGTTGAGACAAAGCAAAGAGTCTCCCAAAAGCAAAGTAGGCTCCCAAGAGTATGGTTGAGTCCAAAATGCTCAAGAATGGGAGGCAAGTCCAAAACCTATGAGGAGAAGTGTGAGGCCAATCTAAGCACTTGGTGAGTTCTTGAATGATTTGTATGAGTTGTTCACATGCCAAGTTTGCTTATAAAATGTCCATGGCTTTTATTTTCTCCATGTATGCATTTGTAAAGCTTGCTTTGCACATATTATGTGTGATTGAATGGGAGATGAGCTATTGGGATTCTTTGAATCTCATCCCCTCCTCTCCAATGATCTAACATGCTAGGTGGACCAAGTACTTATGATGAAGGGAGCCAACAACCATAAAGAGTAAGGATTGACAAACTTATGTATTATTTTGCCTATTTTGGAACCATAATGATGGTTCATAGTGTATATGATGTTGTATATGTACCATGAACCTTGAGACATGTGTAAATATACTATTATGTGATGTTTAGATGTATGAAAATGATATATGACCTATAGCACTTATTTTGAGTATGTAAGGCCAAAGTGTGCAATATGAAACTTTGATGAATGTATGCATAAGTGTGGGTTGTGTAACACCATACTTTTAGGACTCAATTCATACAATTCCCATGCCTCATCTAATGTTTATTCTATGGAAATAATATAGTGTCATAGGAAGTTATGAATAAAAGTACATTTCTCTACTGGTAAAATTTTTCTTTCGGAGTCCCGTAGGCCATATGAAAGCATCTATCACTTTATCATACTTAAACACATGAATATAACTCATTTCCATCATCAAATTTGGCCTACAACTCGTAGAAAGCAAAGGAGCATATGAAATCCATGTTTGTATTTTCGGCCAGAATTTCCTCTTTTCTGTCACAAATTTGGAAATTCATAACTAAATCTATAAAAATATAAAATATGTAATCTCAGTCATTCTGGAAAGCTTAAGACGTCTACTTCATGCTAAAAATATGTAGAAGTCTTAAAATCTCATATATAATGCGTTTGACATGCGAAATCATCTACTGGTCGGAGGGTTCCTGATACTGTCACAGTTTACTGATATGGACTTAAAAAATGTCTAACTAATTCCACAAAAATCCAATGCTTGCAAATGATATCACTATGGAAGGATATGGATGTCAACTAGAGAAGAAAAATATCTCCAGATTATTACATCAAGCCAAACGCCCGGAAATTGATGGAACAGTACCTCGGGTCTGGCAAGATGTCTGATACTGGGCAGAATGTTCGAAAATGTATATCTTCCTCTCTAGACCTCCAAATGAGGTGATCTCGGTGGCAACAGAAAGCTTATGACCTCTAGTTTATGAATATAAAATTTAATAAGCATTGGATACCATTTGGCCATCGGGTGACACAGAATTCAAAACTGCCAGTATGAACAGTACCCATACCAGAATCCATGAAAAATCTCAACTTTGAAAATTCCTCAAATATTCTCTAGGTCTCCGAAATTATGATCTTTAGCTTCCCAAAAAGATCTTAATGAGACCTAATTGCATGCCAAGTTTTAGGGCAAGACTAACTCATTTGGCCAAAAAATGGTATAGGGTTCCATTATGGTCAATTTTGGCTCCATATTGGGTACCAAATTTGCCAAATGGATTTCCCTTGGTCTTGGAACCTTTTGGGCAAGTTTAAAAGCATATTTAAGACTTGTGTGAGCTGCCCAAATGGTCCCAAACCTCATGCATCTCATTTTGGCCATTCAACCCTCACTTATACACATTTGCATCAAACTTCCAATTTGCATAACTTGACATTACATACCCAAATTCATTTCTAAAGTTCATACATCATATCCATACATGTATACATCACATAATATCATATTTACATGTATCTCAAGGGTCATGTGCCATTTACAATAAACATATACATCATTGAACATCATTATGGTTCAAAAAGAATACAAACTAAGCCTAGGCTTGTCAATCTCCTTCTTTCATGGTTGTTGGCTCCCTTCACCATAGCTACTTGGTCCACCTAGCATCTTAGAGCATTGGAGAGGAGGGGATGAGATTCAAAGAATCCCAATAGCTCACACACCCATTTGCATCACATTCAAGGCATACATATACCAAATGCATAACTATACAAGCATAAAGTGTGCAATAAATTCTATTCCATGCCACATTCACATGTCAAGATTACTTTCATGCTCTAGGGACTTTTGGTTTAGCCTCACTCCATTTCTAGGACTTTTGGATTTGCCTCACTCTTGGTCTAGGGACTTTTGACTTTGCCTCACCCATTCAAGGGACTTTTGGCCTTGTCTCACCCATGCCATGAGACTTTTGGCATCTCCTCACCTTCATCAAGGGACTTTTGGCATCACCTCACCCTTATGGGCTCTTTCCACAACCATGGTCATTCAAGACAACACATTGGTACCAATGCACAACAAGGATCAAGTGGCATATTATCAAGCATCAAGAATGCATGCAAGCACACTAAGACATACATATGCACACAAGAATGCAAAGAGAATGAGGTGGAGAGCTACCTTGCACAATTTCACACACTTTTTCTTTAGCTTTCAAGCCTCTTCTTTCGGCCACACACCCACAAATTGGTGGAGATGGTTTCTCTTGGCCTAGACATACCAAAAGAAACATGAATTACTCATGGGAACAAGCCTTGGCATTATACACACTTTACATGATGCTACTTTGGTTTATGGCTCCATTATGCTTCCATAAGGCACTTAATGAAGCAACTTCAAGAATTCATGATCTTGGCTCCCTTCTCTCCTTTAATCTATGATTCTTGACTCCATTTAGACTCCTTGGAGTCATCACACAATTATTTTAAAGAGCCTAGCTAGGAGTTGCTTCATTATGCTACATTATGGAGCCTACACTTCCATCTCACTATCTAGGGCTTCTAAAATTTTTCCAAGGCTTCCTCTTATCCTCTTCCATCCTACATGACTCAAAAATAAGCTTGAAACAAATTAAAACTTTCCCTTGGTACTCTTTCTAGCCTAGGTCAACATTATGGAAGTATTTAGGGTTCAAGGGGTTTCCAATTTTTCCTTGATGGGAGAGTCACTTGGGAGGCTTCCTAGAGGTCTTAGAAGCTCAATCAAGTACTCACACATGCAAGGAAACTCATATATCAAATCAGTTTTTGCAAAGTGTTTAAGAGCTCTATACTTTTCTAGCTTAGAGTTCATTAGTTTTTCTTGCAATTTCTTTGCTTTCTTGGATGGGAGGTGCATGTGGGAAGCTCTCTAGGGGTCTTAGGAGCATGTTTGAACATTCAATTAAGTCTAAGAACATTCATATAAAATCAGATTTGCAAGGGAGCATTTGGATCCCTAATGGTTCTATCTTGTCTCTTAATGCTCCTTTCTTGATTTTATTGGTTCCTTCTTAATCCTTGCTATCTAAAACCTCTAATCCCTCCATAAATTGGGCAGAAAATAGCCCCTAAGAATTGGGCTCATGGTGCCCAAATTCGTGCAAGAGGAAGGGGGAGGGGAGAAACTACCAAAGAATGGAAGTTTTACCTTGTTTTCTTGCTTTTCTTTGCTTGCTCTTCCACTTGGTTGGCTTGTTCCCCTCAATTTTCGAAATTTCCCTCTCTGTTCTGCCCCCAAAACAGCACCAAACTCTCCATTAAAACCATAGAAATAAAGCTTGAAAGGAGGGGAGCAAGTTTGAAGAAGGAAGGATATGGAATTTCTTAAAGTTTCTTACCTTTTTCTTGAATTTCTTCCTCTAAAATCCTCCTTCTCTTGTGCGCCTAAGAAGCTGGAGTTCTTCTCTGAAAATGGGCAGAAGCAAGTCGGTTTAATGAAGGAGAGGAAGAACGTGACTTATAAAAAGAGTTTGGAAGCTTCCTTTAACACTTAAATTCCATTTTTGCCCCTTTCATACTTTGCATTTTCGTTTCTACTTCATTTTAGCTCCTTTTTGTGAACCGTCTTTTCCATCTTAACAAATAGGTTCCCAATTTAATAAAATGCCTTTGGAATCACTCAAATCGGAGCTAAAACCTTTCCAAACGAATCGGTCAAAGTTCGGGTCAACCGACATCGGAAAGAGTACACCGGAAGGGCTTTACCGGTCCTGGGACTTCCCATGGTTTTTGGGGCCTCTGAGAACCCTGGGCAACTCAAAATTTCCATTTAAAAAGCCCTCCTATGAGTATTTCAAAAAGTGCCCATATTTACGAAAATGCCACTGGCCTTTCGGCAAATTTATCGAATCACTCTGGCCTTGATTTCTGGGCAACTCAAGATTCAAATCCTCATTTTCTATTATTTAAAATTTTATCATAATTTTAGTTGGCCCCAATTCCTTCTATTTTGACGACTTCCTTTTATATTTGGCCCATTTTTTACGTTTACGGAGAAACCAAACATTGCGTTTCTCACTTTTACGGAGGGACCGGATGTTACAGGTTGAATGGCCAAAATGAGAAGCATGAGGTTTAGGACCATTTGGGCAGCTTACACAAGTCTCAAATGTGCTTTTAGACTTGCTCAAAAGGTGCCACAACCAAGGAAAAGCCATTTGGCAAATTTGGTACCTCATATGGAGCCAAAATTGACCATAATGGAACCCTATATCACTTTTTGGCCAAATGAGTTAGTCTTACCCTAAAACTTGGCATTCAATTAGGTCTCATTAAGAGATTTTTAGGAAGCTAAAGATCATAATTTTCGGAGACCTAGAGAATATTTGATGAATTTTCAAAGTTGGAATTTTTCATGGATTCTGGTATGGGTACTGTTCATACTGGTAGTTTTGAATTCGGTGTCATCTGATAGTCAAATGGTGTCCAATGCTTGTTAAATTTTACATGCATAGACTAGAGATCGTAAGCTTTCTGTGGCTAGTGAGATGACCTCATTTAGAGGTCTGAGCAGTGAGTTATGCATGTTTGAATTTAACTATCAGTATCAGTAGTGCCCCATGAGTTTGGTTACTGTTCTATAGGGTCCAACTGACTAAACTTATCTATTTCATTCTAGAATTATTTTTACTATTAATTTAACATTTGTAACTTTCCAGAATGATTGAATGTGTGTGATTTTGATTTTTATAAAATTAGTTATGAATTTTAGAAATTTGTATCAGTAAACTAAATAACAGCTTAGGCAGCCAGCGACTCTGTAGCTTTTTGGATGTCAAACATCTTGTGTGATGAATTTTATGACCTAGGCATATTTTTAGTGTGAATTATACATCCTAAGGTTTCCATAATGAGGAAGATTGCATGATTTTGAATTTTATAGATTTAGTTATGATTTTCCAAAGTTGGGTCAGGAAATGGAGCAAATCTAGCCGAAAATGTGCTTGTTTATTTTGAGCTCCATTTCGGTTTCCATGGGTTGTAGGCATATTTTTGTAATACAAATGAGTTGTAATAATGAAATTAAATATAAGGAAGTATAGTATGAGCTCACACAGTCCACATGACACCAAATTGAATTTTTTTGACATAGCACAATGCGGAAAAAGTGTATTATTTTCATCCCCTTTTCATATGATCTTGTGGGATTGATAATACAAAGCTTATAAATGACATCAAATGAGCTAGAAGTTATGGTGTTACAGTTACTATCTAAATTATTTATGTACAGTCTAGTGCTTTGAAGTTCAGTCTTTAATCCTTATTTACGTTGCAACTAAATCCCTAATCAATACTTTCCCAGGCTCGGTACAACCATTTCAGATTTATGGCAATATATATATGTGTACATTGTATAGTGGTTAGTTACATGGTTCTGTTTAATGTATAAATATTCCATACACCTACTACCCCTTTCATGCTATTCCTATAATCCATTTTAAGGCATTCTCAAGGTGCAACTCCACATCCAATTAGTCATACACAATTCCCTTCCTGTAACGAACGCAATTACGTAAATGACAAAATGAGCTGTATAAAAATAAGTCTATTGAAATATGCTAGATAATGTCCCAAAAAGTTTGGGTAGAGTCCTAGGCTCCTAAGAATGATAATTTCAGGCTAGATGGAAAGAAAAAATGGAGCTAGGATGGTGAAACAAAATGTGACAAAAACTAATGAAACGTAATGGTATTTTCATAAATAAGTGCAACTTTTGGAAAAATACACAGGAGGGCTTTTTAAATGGAAATTTTGAGTTGCCCAGGGTTCTTAGAGGCCTCAAAAACCATGGGAAGCCTTGGGACTGGTAACGCCCCTCCAATGTACTTTTTCCAACGGCGATAAGCCTAAACTTTGATGGATTCATTCAGGAAGGTTTTAGCTCCAATTTGAGTGATTCTAAAGGCATTTTATTAAATTGGGAACCTAAATTTTATAATGGAAAAGGCAGTTCTTAAAAAGGAGCTAAAACAAAGCCAAAACAAGATTGCCATTACAGAAGGATGAAATTAGAATTTTTGAAAAAGTGAGTTTCTTGAATGTTCTACACACTTCTCCCTCTTTTTCTCCTTTCATTTAGGCTGACTTCCTTCTGCCCAAAATATAGAAAAAGACCAGCTCTCTTAGGCACACAAGAAGATGAGAGAAAGGAAGGAAGAACCAAGGAAAAGATGAGGAATTTCATGGAATTTCATGCTTCTCTTTCTTCCAATCTTATTTCTCTCCTTCTTAGCTCTCTTTCCATGCTTTATTTGAATGAATTGGTTCTCTTTTGAGTCCAAAACAAGGAGCAGCAGTTTGAATTGCTTGAGGAGAAGAAAACAAAGGAGAAAAAGTCTTGAAACCAAGCTTGAATCTAAGGTATTTCATGGTTTTGTTGTTTCTCTTCTTTGGTTTTCCCTTATGCACTTTTTTGGCCTAAACCAGAACCATATGAGGGGGAGGTTTTTTGCCAAAAAAAAAAGAGGAACTAGGGTTTTAGACCATAGAGAAGGGGTATATGACAAGAAATTCCAAGGAAAACGAATAGAAATCAAGCTAGGAAAGTGTGGTGTTCTTTAGGGTTTTGTGAAATCTGATTTTGTGTGAGTATTTCCTTGAGCTCCTAAAATCTCTAGAAACCCTCCCAAGTGGCTCTCCCATCAAGGAAAAATCAAGAACTCTAAGAAGCCCTATTATGGTGCATGTCTTAGCCAAGCACAAACAATAGGGTTAGGGAGTGTTTTAAATTGTTTTAGTCTTAGTTTGAGACTTTATATGATGTTAAAAGATGGGAGAAATTATTGGGAAATATTTAAGATCCATGGATTGATAGATGGAACAATGGTGTCCATAATGGTGCTTTGTTAAGCAACTTGATTCTAAGATTGTGCAAAGGATTGTGTGCGGACTCTAATGGCTTTGAATGAGGCCAAGAGGCCTAGAAATGGAAAGAAATGGGAGCCTAGAGCTTGAATTGTGAAGGTTGCTTCAATAGTCCATTTATGGAACTATTAGGCCACTTATGGAATCAAGTGTGTATTTAAGAACATAATTGGTGTTTTGGCTTGTTTCAAGTATGTGATTGTGTGCTACTTATGATGTTTAGGCCAAGAGAATATCCAACTACCTAAGTGCACTTGTGAGGTCGAAAAGAGGGAGGAATAAAACCAAGTAAAGCTTGCAAGATTTAAGGTAGCTCTCCACCTCATTCTCCTTGCATTCTTATGTGCATATGTATGTTATTGTGTGCCTATGTGTGCTCTCGTGACTTGATAGCATGTCACTTGATGTCTTGATATTACATTGATACCAATGTGTGTTCTTGAATGGCTTTGCTTGTGGAAATTGCTCATAAGGGTGAGGTGATGCCAAAAGTCCCTTAGTAAAGATGAGGAGATGCCAAAAGTCTCAAGGCATGGGTGAGACTAGGCCAAAAGTCTCTTGGATGGGTGAGGCCAAGTCAAAAGTCCCTAGGCCAAGAGTGAGGCATATCCAAAAGTCTTAAAAATGGGGCGAGGCAAAATTGAAAGTCCCTAGAGCTTCTTGATGGCATGATTGTAAAAGTGTGGCATGAACATTTAATAAATGAGCATTTATAATCTTGGTAGCTTGTTTACTTGTACACTTGATGCATGTATGCCTTGAATGTGTGTGTAAATGGGTGTGTGAGCTATTGAGATTCTAGGAATCTCACTCCATTTCCCTCCATCATCTTGAAATGGCTAGGTGATATTCAAGAAGCAAGGAATGCAAGCCAAGGGTCTTAAAGAGCTACACTTTGACAATTATGTAGATTTCCTCATACCTAGATACCAAAGTGGATATGTACATGATATTTTTGAGTTGTAAAGTATTAAACAAATCTAATATTATGTATGAATGATGTATGAACATTGTATGGTGCCAAGACAATGGAAATGTGAAATTTGAACCCTTGTGTGCATACTTAGATACATGAATTCTTGAGTGTGGGATAGCCAAATTAAGATGCATGAGGTTTGAGACCACTTGGGAAATTCATACAAGTCATATTCATGGTTTTAAACTTGCCCAAAAGGTGCCAAACCATTAAGGAAGCCATTTGGACAAAGTTGACATCTTAAAGGAGGCAAAATTGACCATATTGTGAGGCAATGTCACTTT
>JAIUCV010001761.1:0-65601 GCA_026724425.1 Erythrophleum ivorense | reverse complement strand
CCACTTCAACTGGGAGATGGCATGACTTTCCGTATAGCAACTGAAATGGTGTCCTCCCAATAGGTGTTTTGAAAGCCGTTCTATACGCCCAGAGTGAGTCGTCGAGCTTGATCGCCCAGTCTCTGGTCGAACTGTTCACAACTTTGTTCAAGATCGCCTTGATCTGTTTGTTGGAGACCTCAACTTGTCCGGAAGTTTGGGGGCGATATGGTGTTGCAACCTTATGCTTTACTCCATATTTCTTCAGAAGCCCTTCAAAGATCTTGTTAATGAAGTGGCTCCCCCCATCACTAATCACAACTCTCGGAATTCCATATCTAGGAAAAATGATGGATTTGAACAGCTTGAGCACTGGTTTGTGATCATTGGACGGGCACGCGATCGCTTCGACCCATTTAGACACGTAATCCACTGCTACCAGAATGTAGCTATTCCCATGCGATGATGGATTGAACGGTCCCATGGAATCGATCCCCCAAACATCGAAGACTTCGAATTCTAAAATCGGGTTATGTGGCATCTCGTTTCTCTTAGAGATATTGCCCATTCTCTGGCAAGGATCGCACTTGGAGATGAAACTATGTGCATCCTTGAATAGAGTCGGCCACCAGAGCTCAAATTGAAGAATTTTCTGCACCGTTTTAAATACAGCAAAGTGACTACCATACGTAGAACCGTGGCAGTGCTCGAGAACCCCACTGATCCTCTCTTGTACAGATATGGCTCATCCCAGAAATACTGTGAAGCGTCCCGGAGTAGCTTCTTCTTCTTGTAAGCATCCAAATCCTTTGGAATTTCCTTATAAACCAAATAGTTCACTATGTCGGCGTACCATGGAAATTTCTCGTCGTTCAGCGAACATACTCGATCGAGCGCAGTACTGGTAAGGTAGCTCGCTTTGAGATCTTTAATCAGCATCAACTGTTCCTCAGGCACCGAGTCGTCTATTGGCACTAAATCTTCTATTCTCATCCTGCTCAGATGATCCGCAACAACGTTTTCAATTCCCTTCTTATCTTTGATCTCGAGATCGAACTCCTGTAACAGCAAAATCCACCGCAACAGTCTTGGTTTGGCATCCTTCTTTGCCATCAGATATCTCAAAGCAGCGTGATCTGTATGCACGATCGCTTTAGATCCAACCAGGTAGCTCCTGAATTTTTCAAATGCGAATACTACAGCAAGCAGTTCTTTCTATGTTGTTGCATATCGGCTCTGAGCGTCGTCCAAAGTTCTGCTAGCGTAGTAGATCACGTGATGCGTCTTGTCAATTTTCTGTCCTAACACTGATCCAACAGCATAATCGGATGCGTCGCATATAATCTCAAACGGATGATCCCAGTTAGGAGCTCGAACGATTGGTGCAGAAACGAGGGCGTCCTTGATGAGCTCGAATGCTTTTAAACAGTCAGCGTCGAAGTTGAACTCGATCTCTTTACACAGCAATCTTGTCAGAGGTCGCGCTATTTTTGAGAAATCTTCGATGAACCTTCTATAAAATCCTGCGTGACCTATGAAGCTTCTGATATCCTTGACTGTCTTAGGCGGTTGCAGTTGCATCATGACCTCAATTTTGGCTTTGTCCACCTCGATCCCGTTCTCAGAAATCTTGTGACCCAACACTATCCCTCTTTGACCATGAAGTGACACTTCTCCCAGTTTAGCACCAGATTGGTCTCTTCGCACCTAGATAACACCCTGCACAAGTTAAGCAAACATGAGGAGAAGGAGGAGCCATAGACTGAGAAATCGTCCATGAAAACTTCCACCATCTCCTCGATCAGATCCGAAAAAATGGAGGTCATACACCTCTGAAAAGTAGCAGGCGCATTACAAAGACCAAAAGGCATCCTCTTATAAGCAAATGTTCTGTAAGGACAAGTGAATGTGGTCTTTTCTTGATCATTAGGATGAATTGGGATTTGAAAGAACCCAGAATAACCATCAAGAAAACAGTGGTAAGGATGATTAGCTAATCTTTCAAGCATTTGATCAATGAATGGCAATGGGAAATGATCTTTCCTAGATGCAGCATTCAATTTCCTGTAATCTATGCACATCCTATGTCCTGTTATAGTTCGAGTGGGTATTAATTCGTCTTTGTCATTTTTAATCACAGTGATGCCACCTTTCTTAGGAACACAATGCACTGGTGAGACCCAAGTACTATCTGAGATAGGATAGATCACACCAGCGTCAAGCAATTTAAGGATCTCCTTTTTAACCACTTCTTTCAAGTTTGGGTTCAATCTCCTTTGTGGTTCGATACTAGAGTATGATTCGTTTTCGAGGTGAATCCTATGTTTGCATAAAGTAGGTGCAATTCCTTTAATGTCATCAAGCGAATAACCTATAGCTTTCCTAAATTTCCTCAATTCGATCAAAAGCGAATCTAACTCATCAGCACTAAGTGAATCATTGACAATCACTGGATAAGTGGAATTAGGGCCTAGAAAGGCGTACCTTAGCCCTTTCGGTAATGGTTTGAGATCGACTTTGGGCGCCTTGAGCTCTGACCAATCGCCGGCTCTGTCGCGTATGAGCTCGATCGAGCTTTGAGTTGGAGCGGTCGAGCTACGTTTCTGTGAAGTGCAGATCGAGTGAGTCTGTCGAGCGTGAACCAGATCTGTCGTTTCTGCTGCCATGAGTTTTGTACTCGATCCAACCAAATCTTCGAAGACATCTGCTCCATTTACTGCGTTGTGAGAGTCCAGCAACTTCTCATAGCAGACAATTTCTCTGTGAAGGTACCCATCTCCACTATTCTTAGTCAGCGTGGTCTGTAGGTGATCTTCCACAAGTAGCTCCTCCAAAAACTCGTCCGCTAGTTTATCCATCATCTCAATGTAGAAAACCTGCCCATCTATCCATCATACTCAAATCTTTTCCCAAATTCAGATTGATCATGCCCTTCCTCACGTCAATGACTGCTCCAGCTGTAGCTAAGAAAGGTCTCCCAAGAATGAGAGGATCCTTCGGTTTGAACGCCAACGTTACCGATTCGAACAGGCAGATCTTCCAGAAGACCGTGGGGGATCCTAACGCTTCTGTCTGCCAGGACAAGAGAGATCCGGCAAGCTTTGTACTTGGTAAACCCCAGTTTCTTTGCAACTGAAAGAGGCGTCAAACTGACTGATGCTCCTAAATCGCACAGACAATTATTGAAAGATAGAGGACCGATCGAGCAAGGCAGCGTGAATGATCCTGGGTCTCCCAACTTCTGAGGGATCGATCTCCTTTGAATTATAGAGCTGCATTCGTGACTCAAAACTACCATTCCCTGTACTTCCTTGGTCCTTTCCAGAATTGCATCCTTGAGGAATTTCTGATATGGTGGGACTAGCATGAAGGCGTCCAGTAACGGCATCTTCACCTCGATCTCTGCCATCTGTTTATCAAACAAAGCCTTGTACTTTTCAGTCAACTGCTTCTTGAATCTACCAGGAAAAGGCATAGGCGGCTGATAAGGAGGAGGAACGAAGACAGTCTCCTTGAGCGGTCTTGCTTGCAAAAACTCGATCGAGCTCATCTACTGGCGTGCTGTGTTCGGATGAAACCTCGTTTTCATCCTGAACCTCATCTGAGACTAACTCCTCCCCGCCTTGGGCATCTCTGTCCTCAGTGACTTTAGAACGGCTTTTTGGGTCAGGTAGCTCTTTCCCATTCGTCAGTGTGACAGCGCTGATCGAGTGCGCATAGTCCTTCGGGTTTTGAACAGATTTTCCAGGGAGTTGTCCAGTAGGTTTGACCGTAGAAGGTGAAGCTCGATTGCCCTCGATGAATTGTACCCTACTGTTCAATGCTTCGATCTTGGAGTTAAAATCATTGTAGGTGCAGTCGAGTTTGTTGTTAATTTCCGCAAACTTTTTGCTGGCTTCCATTGCTCCATTAGCTTGACCTTGCAGAAGTTGCTGAAGCATAGCCTTCATGTCGTTCTCGGGTGCTGCTGGGCCGATCGCTTGCGGCTGAGGTAGAAATCCTGGTGGTGCTTGCTGTTGTTGGAATCCTCCTTGGAATTGCTGCTTTGGGACGAACGTGTGGTTCTGTGGGAAAGGGATGAAGTTCTTGGGTGGTGCTTGCTGTTGCTGAGGGTATGTTTGATCCTGGGGGTTGGCCACGTTTGTGCTTCGGTAAGATAGATTGGGGTGTTGTTTGAATGGGACAAACCCCTTTGTGTAACCTCCTTGGTTCTGGATGTAGCATAACTCCTTAGTGGTGGGATCATTCTCCCCGTCTCGAATCAGGTAGTCACCCTCTTCAGTAACGAAGTGAACTGGCTTCTGCTGAGCCATTAAAAGTTTATCGATCTTCTCGTTGAGCGCCTTGATCTCCTTGCGGTGCTTCTCATCGGACTCGATCGATCCCCTCTGGGTACGGTTGTAGTCTTCATTATAGTTCCCGTCCGATTATGCCAGATTCTCAACCAATCCCCAACCTTCCTGAACATCCTTGTTGAGGAAGTTGCCATTACTCGCTGTATCAAGCATCTGTCTGATTCTTTGTTGCACACCTCTGTAGAGGGTGCTGACAAGCGACTCCATGCTGAAACCATGGTGAGGGCACTGATTAGTGTAGCTCTTGAAGCGTTCCCAAGCTTCAGAGAATGTTTCTCCATTCTTTTGAACGAATCCGGAGATATCATTCCGAAGCCTTGCAGTTCTTGAGTTAGAGAAGAACTTTGCTAGAAAGGCTTTCTTGCAGTCGTTCCAGGAAGTGATAGATCCGTGAGGCAGATTTTTCTCCCACTGATGAGCTTTGTCCCCTAGAGAGAATGGGAACAAACGCAATTTGAAACTGTCTTCGCTGACTCCATTGATTTTGGTGAGGCCACAAAGTCTATCGAACTCATCCAAGTGGTCGAGTGGGTCTTCCATAGGGAGTCCATGAAACTTGTTGTTTTGAATCATGGAGATGAGACTTGACTTGATCTCAAAGTTGTTGTTCTGCACAGCGGGAGGAACTATCCCTTGTCTGTGAGCGTGTGTGCTCGGTGCATCGCCAGCTCCAATGCACCGTGGTATCCTCTGGATAGGTGCAGCTGGCGGGATGTGATTCAGCGGATTCTGACCCTGTGGATCCATTTCAACGCGATTCCGCAGAAGACTGGTCGTTTTTCTCCTTTGTAGCTTGTTGATGTTAGGGTTGAGCGGGATCAAAGTCTTATCCTTACATGAACGTGTATTGCGCATGCAAGGTAAGAATCGATCGAGTGTAACTAAAAAGATCAAAAACAAGCAAGATAAAAAAAAGGAATCAGTAATGTCAAAAAAAATTAAACGAACTTGATCTCAAGCTTTCTGAGATCTTGAATGTAACAATCAAACACCTAATCGGCAACGGCGCCAAATTGATACTAGGATTTTTCTATCAATTATCCTAAAGCAATGTATCTATCACAGCAGTACTTTAGGTATCAATCCAATCAGGTGTGATGCTAGCAATCAAGATATGACAGAACTACTTAATTCAAGTTAAATCTATTAGTTGGTGGTGAAGAGATCGAGTCGCTACTCGACTCGATCGAGCTAGAAATAAATGAAACGCAAACGAATTCGATTAAGTCGGTATTAAGTGCAATCAAACGAAAGCGATAAAAAATAACATATGCAACTATCAGAGAAAAACAAGCTCTTAAAGATGAGGCAATCGATCTGTAACTACTCCTAACATGGTCTCGTCGCTTAACAAACCCAAAGACGGGCTAATCCCTCAACAACGAACTCAATAAACAAGATCAATTCACTTTCATGAAAGAGGTCAACAACCTAGTGATTTCTCAAGACCTAATCATCATTAGCGAAGAAAACACAAGCGAGCATTAAGTTCAGGTTCGATAAAGTCGAAATACTCTCTAGACATCTAATCCCTTAGGCTAGAACAGTAAATCTCTGAATCAGCTGGTTCGGACATCTCATCGAACACCTCATGAGTGTGGAGACGTCTAAGATCCAGATCCAGTTGATCAGACAAAATCCGGCTTTAAGGTCACTAATCCAGAAGGGATCGATTGGAAAATAATTCTTAAGCAACTTGATCACGCTAGGGTTCGTTACAGATCTATCCCATCCCTAGAAACTTAAAGGAAACTACTCGCTATAACTCATGAGACAGAATTCAAATTCCAAAGAGATAAATTGCATCATAGAAATAAAACAAGGAGATAGATTCGAGAACGCTAAAAATACTTAAAGCTCAAAAGAAATCTGAATTACAACTTGGTTTCTCGAATGAAGTGATGGTAAAAACGAAAGTCTCCCCCCCCCCCCCTGCAAAAGGAGGTTACCTCTCTCTTTATAATACAAAAGAAAAAACCTAAGAAAAAGATAATAAAAGAAAAAGGAAAATAGGCCGAAACAGGTTGGTCCCCGTAATGGGCTGGATCTCTCAGGCCCGTTACTCGATCGATCCCATATGTGGCGAGCTCGATCGCGTTCAGTTGTACCCCGGCTTGATCTCGTCACTCGATCTTCAGTTCGATCTTGCTCTTCTTTCTGCTTGATCACCTTAGCTCGATCACTCCCGCTACAGAGCAGCTAGATCCCTCCACTCCATCACTCCACTCCAGAAAACACCTAAAACTGACACAAGTGTACAAGATGCAAGAGTGCTAGTCCTAAACATACTAAATGCGAAATATGAGTGAAGGTGAGTGAAAACAATGCAAATGAATGATTATGAATGCAAAAACATACGAAATCGAATGCTAAAAACATGCAAACTATGAACACATCAATGTGCAACAAGACAAGCTTTGATTATTTGAGCCTCTTCTTCATACTCCATTCTTGGTGCTTTTTCCATGATTTCCCTCATGGATTTGAACCTTCTCGGTGGTTCTGAGTTTTCACTTTCCTCAACCGTGTCTTGAATTCTTCTATTTGAAATATGTAGTTGGTTGAAAGCATCACTAACTTGATCTACTTGAGCGCTTATATCGTTGCTTCCGCCTTCTCCATGATCATTGGTTTGTGTTGAAACAGGGCTGGAGGTTTCTCTTGATTGATCTCGTGGCTCTTGAGTATCGTTTATTGATAATACAAAATTCTTCTGGACTTCTTCTTGTCTATCCTAATTCCACTTCTTGTTCTCTTTAAACTCCACATCTCTTGATACTTCAATCTTCTAATTTTCCAAAATGAGAACTCTATAGCCTTTGGATTTATTGCTATATCCACTGAAGATCCCACGTTTAGCCTTGGCGTCTATTTTCCTCCTTTTCTGATCCGGAACGTGCATGTAGCATAAGCTTCCAAACATCTTTAAATGTGACACATCTAGTTTGTGTCCACACCATTTCTCTATTGGCGTCACATCATCTTCGATGGCCTTTGATGGTAGACGGTTTTGAAGATGAGACGAAGTGTATACCGCTTCTGCCCATAGATTTAGCGGTAATCCTTGCTCCACAAGAATTGTTCTTGCCATTTCCATTAAGGATCTATTCTTCCTCTCTGCAATACCATTTTGTTGTGGTGAATATGGCAAGGTGACTTGCCTATCGATGCCTTCTTCTTCACAAAAGTTATTGAATTATTGTGAAGTGAATTCACCACCTCCATCGGATCTTAAGATCTTGATGGTACAATCGGACTGCTTCTCCACCATTGCCTTGAACTTCTTGAACGCTAGGAAGGTCTCAGACTTTTGCTTAAGGAAGTACACCCAACACATATAGGTATAGTCATCCAAGAACAAAGCAAAGTAATGACTTCCATTAAGTGATTTGTGCTGCATCGGTCCACATAGATCCGTATGCACAATCTCGAGCTTCTCTTTAGTTTTTGTTTGAGATTCTCTTGGGAAGCTTTTGCGAGATTGCTTACCCAGGATGCACGCCTCACATACTTCCTTCTTGACTTGAAACTTTAGTAACCCTTTTACCAAATCTTTGTCTTGCATCTGTTGCAAACGACCATCGCTAACATTGCCAAGTGTCTTGTGCCATGTCATCATTTCCTCTTGCTTACTCGCATTCATCGCTTCTTCTTGGACATAACTCATCTTGATCCTGAAGCTTTTGTGAATCATGGGAATCTCCATAATCTTCTTGCCGTATGCATCTAGGATGATGCATATACTTGATAGCCGCTCGAAATGATTTGTGGAGCGCTCAACAAGTTTTTCTCTAAGCCAGGGACTAAGAAAACATTTTTGATTGTTTTCTTACCACAACTTGTCATGACAGTGATATCTCCTTTACCCGCTGTCATGACTATGCTTCCGTTGCCAACCTTTATCGGCATTTTTTCACTTCTGTCGATCTTTGAAAAATATCTCTCTTCATTGGTCATATGGTTAGTGCACTCGCACTGAACAACATATGATCTTCATTTGAGTCCTCTTCTTCGAGACTCACATGTGCTCTCTCCTTTTTGTTTGAGTAGCACTGATTTGAGTAGTGGCCGATCTCCACAACTGTAACACTCCTTGTTACTCTTCTGACCCTTGTCATGATCACTTTTCTTTGGTTTCCTCCAACACTCACTTTCTGTGTGGTTGCTCTTCTTGCAAAACTCACACCACTTCTTGCCTTGACCATGGCTTTTGGTGTTGTTTCTTTTGAAACCAGAATTTCTCGGTTTTGTGCGAGCGTTGAATGCTCCTTCACTAGTGCTTTCTTCTCTTGCAGACAGTCTTGCTTCATGAGTCTTCAAAATACCGATTAGCTCTGTCATTGTTGTTGTAGTCAAGTCGCGAGTTTGCTCCAAAACGCTAACGATGCTATCGAACTTGGCCGGAAGAGAGATGAGAATCTTCTGTATGAGTTGAATGTTGGATTTCTTCTCACCATGATAATTTAATTGATTTTCGAGACCAACTAACTTATCGGTGAAAGTCTTTATGTCTTCGTGATCATACATCTTCAAGTTTTCGTACTCCTTACGTAACGCTTCAAGTTTGATCAAACGAACTTGAGGAGAACCTTGGTACTCATCCTTTAATGCATCCCATGCCTCTTTAGATGTTGTGGCTGCCGCAATTTGTGAGAATATTTGATCCGTTACGGCAGTTTGCAGAATTTGCAATGCCACGATATCGTTTGTCGACACTTCCTCTCTTAGTGTTCTTTCCCTGGCGGTTTCAGGGGTTTCTTCCACTGCCGTCGGTTCGACCGGTACTCCTTCTTCAACCACAGACCATAGCTTCCTGGTCTTGAGAATGGTTGTCATCTTAATGCTCCAGAAGTCATACTTCTCCCCATCGAATATAGGGATGACTTGATGTTAAGAGCCTTGCATCGTCTCGGCTTCTTACCGAGACAATTACAATCTCTCCTTAGTTGCCTCTCTCTGTTTTTGTGCTCTCTCTTGATCCTCTCAATCAATCGATAAGCTCTGATACCATGTTAATCTTTCTTCTGGTTTATGTGTGTTTACGAAAAAAACAGAGTAAAGAGAAAAACAGGGTATTGTGTAATCAATCTTTTTATTGAAATAATTGTATCACACTTGATGATATACAAGAGTTGGACTCGATCTATACTTCTACAACACGAAACATTGTGTTTAAAGGACGTGACTCTTTGTGTAAACAACAAACAAACGTGACTATTAGTTTAGTAACTAACTTATGTAAATGCATAACTCACTTATGTAAATGTGATTATAGTTTAACACGGACTTGGTGAAGAATACAAACCAGAGGTAGATGCTATCAATGGCTGCGATGTTCTGATTTCTTATTCTGAACTCTATGAGCGCCTGCTCAATCGAGAAGCCATGATCATGTGTGCCGAATCCAATCCCGTTGCACCGATAGTTGCTCATGCCGTCGATGCTCGTCTGCGTCAACAATGGAGAAAAAAACAACAACCACCACAATAATCACGTCAACAATTCCAATCGCGCCTCTCAGTCCAGCAATCAACGATTCTCCAAACCATACTTGGGTCGTTGTCAAGCGTGTGGAGTAACTGGTGATAGCGCCAAATACTGTCCAGAATATCGCATTGTCAAAGGAGCTGCTCCTTATCCGATGACTCCACCAATGCGAAACAACACTCAGTGGAATGCTTCACCACAATTTCAGTCTTGGCAGCCAACGGCAAATCCCACCATGATCACCTCAAATCCAGCCATGATGTCAGACTCTTCTACCTGGCTTGTGGACTCCGGAACGTCCCACCATATGACCTCCGATCTCAACAATCTCGCTATGCACAATCCATATCACGGAGGAGATGGAGTTCTTCTTGGTGATGGATCGGGTTTGCAAATCTCTCACTCTGGTTCCCTATCTTTACCCTCCTATTCACGTCCATTCTTTTTGAATAATGTTTTATGTGTACCAGCTTTAGACAAGAATTTGATTTCAGTATTTCAATTGTGTAATTCTAACAGTGTTGCGGTTACCTTTACACCAACCTATTTTCAGGTGAGAGACTTGCAAACGGGAACTCTCCGTCTTGAAGGGAAACCTAAAGATGGGACTTACCAATAGCCACATTCTCTTAAGTCGTCTCAACCATCACTTGCATATGCCTCAGCCTTGAAAACATCCTTAACGGATTGTGATGGGGCGTGGGTTTAGCTTTAAGTTTTAATATTTATAACCCAACCAAAATGAGCTGCAAGTGCACAGCTGTGTTGTAGTCGGGGTCGAACACAAGGAGGGTGTGATCTCGCTTCAAACTTGTGGTGATTGATGAGTAGCTAGAACAGAAAATATGTTGTTGTGGTGAACCTAAAATGAAAGGAAACAAAAGCAAATAAGTAAATGAGAGTTGTAAACAAGAAAAGAAAGAGTTAGGCAAAGGATAATCTTTGAAAACATGTAATGAAGTGATGATTGCATTGGTATTTCATTATGAACCATCTTGAACACAAAACACTAAGGTATGGTCTTTCCACTTTCGTGGCTCCAACCACTATGATTAATCAGCCTAATAGACTCAAATTTCGATGGTTATTACAAGCTGTAATCATGCATTAATGGTTCAAGTAATGATAGAGTTCACTAGACTCCTTAGGTCAGCTTTCGTTGCCTAAGACGCGTAGCTCACCAAATATTAGATCCGGCAATACAACAAGCTTTTGGAGAGTGTATCAACCCTATATCAGATTGCTAGATGTACGGTAAAGCAATCATGCATTAAGTTCAAATAAAGGTGAATATTAGTTCATGAATAAAAGTCCCAATTGCAATCGCCAATCACATCATACAAGTTTCATTGATTTACCTCGCCTAACAAATGAATCTACTCGGACATGGTGCAATCACACAAGCAAAGCATGATTGAAAGCATAATCACAAGTATAAGTAAGAGATAAGGGATAGAAGAAGCTTCTCTGTTGAAGAACAAGTCGAAATGTCCCTTGATAACTCTTGAATCCAATACAAAACTTAGAAGAGAAAAGGAAAATAATCAAAAATGTAAAGAACAAGATTTTGTGCAAGTGCAAGACTTGAGCGGCGCCTCCTTCTCCTCTTCCTTGATGGCGAGATCCTAGGGCTTCTCCCTCTCTCTGACGGCCACTCTCCTCTTGCACGAGACAGTCGCGGCTCTCCCCCTTCAAAGGCTAAAAACTTGTATTTATAGGCTTGTAGTCGCTAGGGTTATGATGTGCTGAAAAAGGAAACTTTCCGGTTAACCGGCCTTGATGATTTGCGACGAGATTGGACCGGGTTCAGGAAAATTAAACCACCAAAAGCAAGCTGGGCATGTGTTAAGTCGAGACAGGGTCCATGCCGCGGAATCCCGGGCTGTTTGTGACGCCAAATCTCCATGGGCTTCGTTTGCTCGCCTGGCGGACATGTCTTGGGATAAAAAGAGTTTCTCCCTGATGGTTGATCTAAATGGCTCGAATTCACTTCGCCGTGATGCGTGACTCAATTATCTATCCATCAAGGCCAAGATCATGATTTTGGACGTCGGGAAGACCCCTTGCCGCGGTCATCTTTCGGATGCTCCGGTTCAGTACGAATACGAGAATCGGACAAATGGAGTTATATTGATGATCTTGACTTGGAAACTTGCATGGATCATGGTTTGAGGCTCTTTTGCTCCTTTTTGAATCCTTTTTAATGTTTTAACCTGTTAAAACTCCAAAACCAACAAATACAAGAAAACTAACTCTAAAGGCATAAAACCTTATTGAAAATACTTGAAAACATAGATAAATACTAAGTAAAATCATGCAAAATATGGATATATCAACTCCCCCAGAATTATCTTTTGCTTGTCCCCAAGCAAACTAAGCATGGAAAAGAGGTTTGAAAACATGAGAACTCTTAAATCTTTTTGAAAATCCATGTTGACATTTATCTTAGAGATCCACATAAAACAGCAATGGCATTTAGAATTAAGAACAAGAAAGTACATACCATGAGTTATGCAATCATCCCAAAGCAATCCACTTCTCTTTAGGCCATCCAAATTCTCCACCTTTGACTCCTTTAGTTTCTAAAGGTGTGGTCTCAACTAGGGAATATCGATCAAAGGGGTTATAGACTCTTACCCATCCTCTTTTTATAAAACACATGTCTTGGCTCTTGTTTCACCTCTCTCTCTTCTCACTTCTTAAGTCGATTCATCCCTTTTTTAGGGTAGCAAGGTATTTTTTTTATTCGATTTCTTCTCCTCTTTGTGGAGGTTTTTGATGGATCTTCCATAGACGCGAGTATTGATGGTTGTAGCCACCTAATCCCCGGTTACTTGGATCAAAGGGTCTTCCATAGACGCGAGTATTGATGGTGGTTGCCACCTAATCCCCGATTACTTGGACCTTGGTGCTTTTTCTTAAATTTGAAGGGGAGAGAGAGAGGGAAACCGAACTCACACAGACTTTTCACTTGGTAGTGAGGATGAGGAGTCATGCCCTTTGTAATGCCAAGCCCCTAGCCGAGAAGGTTAAGTTCATTAAGGTGCGGAGTCAAAGATGGATCCTTCTTAAGCCCTTGGAGATGTGGACATTTTTGGTAGATCAATCCACTCATGGTGCATAAGTGATGAAGTAAACTGCCAATAACTGATCAATGGTCACTTAAACACAGGCACAACAATGGTTAGGTCCAAGATAAAGTCATAATTCTCGACAAAAGTTTTGACTCAATAAAAACGACTCGATGAAAAGAAAAATGATGCAAGATGAAATGCCAAAATGCACAAACTTATTAGTATAATCCCCCCAGACTTAACTTGCACCGTCCCGGTGTAAGAAAAATCAGATTAAGAGAGGTATCGATGGAATAAAATGGAAAAGGGAAAGGTTAGGATGATGTTACCAAGTGTTGACCAGTTGTGATGAAGATCAGGGTCAGATAACGGATTGGGGCTCCTCTGTAGGCATGATTGGTCGGTGAATTTTGAATTTCCAGGTCTGATTCTCGCTGGTTTGCATTTTGGTCGAGTATGGCTCATTTGGTCGACCCGAAATGAGTGCTATGAACCACATAACAAACCGTTAAGAATTTTATGTACCATATTGAAATTTTACCGTCCAAGTTGATGTTTTAGAGCTCCTCATGAAGTTTGAGGTCAAACGAACGAGCGGTTTGTGAGATTCTTCATTTGGTGGTCCATTCGGTCGACCGGGATATAGTGCAATAGACCACAGCGCAAATGATGAAGAATTCTTCGACCTATCTTGAAATTCCATCGACCAACCTCATATTTGATAGACACTGGTGAACTTTGGGGCCAAACGAACGAGCGGATTAAGAGTTCCTTCACAAAGTGGTCAATTCGGCTTCAGGAAGAGTTTTCTTGACTTCTTTGAGATTGGCTCGTTCGTTCCTTGATTTTCTTCTGGAATAATGATGTTGAAGCTCCAAGGATCCATCTCCAGCTGGTGGTGTCTCCATGCCGTGATTTCGGTTTTGCCACCCTTTGGGTGCACCGCTATCGACCGGATGAGGCATCTTTGCATATCTCATGATCCGTCAACATTCCTGATAGTAGGATTTTACTACGAATTAACCTATTAACACTATCATGTCGATGCAGTGTAAGAAGGTGTCAAATCCAAATGGGCGAGAAGCTATGCAATCAGGACGTGATCAAGAAAGGCTAAGTCAAGCCAAATGCAAGGGTGTGAATTCTAAACTATCAACCTAAACACAGAAATGGAAAATGCAAATACAAATGCAATGGTACTTCACGGCGTCCAGACGCGACGCTATCAAGTTAACAAAGGTAAAATGTAAAATGATAAACTATAAACCATAAGTTAGAATGAACAAATGCAACAAGATAAAAAGGACAGAAGCTTTAAGATTTAAAATCAAGATCAAAATCAAATTAAACAAAGATCCTAAGAATGGGTGTTATGGATCAATGAAATTCCATGGTCAACACTATGGTGTTCAACAGAACTCAGACAGAGCTGTTCCCTTGGTTGCGAACTCGATAGCAAGCTAATCCACTCTCGTGGCAGAAGCTATCGAGTTGGTGTGTGTTCCTGACCCACTCTCATGGCGAAATCCACACCAACAAGCATTAGGAATCAGTTCGCAAATGCTAAAGTGCAATCAAAAACGCTAGTATCCTAGGTATGATATGCAAATTTCTTGTAAAAGCTGGTTCAGGCATTTCATCAAACACCTTCTGGGTGCTGAAATGCCTAGCTTCGGATTCCAAATGATCAAGAAGGAATCAGCATTAAGAATACTAATCAAGAAGGGAAACTATGAAATCAAGGCTTAAACACTCTAGGTAACCATGGTTCTTCACTAATCTAACCCATCCTTAAGAATCTAAGAAAACTACTCAGAAACCGACTTCATCAAGTCAAACTCGGAAAACTGTAAAACTAGCATCAGAAGATAGACAGAAAGGAAGCAATCAAGTTCAAAGAAGGAAGCAAGCACAAATTGATTAAAACTTAGAAGGAATCTGGAATGCAAATCAAGAACACTACAGAGGCGATTTTGTGTTTTCTGAAAGTTAAAAGCAGGAATAAAAATTCGACCTCGTGCAAAAGTGACATCACAGGGTTTTTATACTAAGTTGCAGAAAAAGGTAAAATAGGTCACGCGCGTGTGGACTCGACGTCCAACTCGACGTGTATGTGTGGAATTCGTCGAGTGCTTCTAAAGGTTGCACCTTTGGCTCCGACTCGACTACCAACTCGACGTGTATGTCTGGTTCACGTCGAGTTCGTGTAAAGGCAGCTCCTTTATTCTGGACTTGATGTGCAACTCGACGTGCATGTCTGGACCCCGTCGAGTGCGTATAAGGACCCCGTCAAGTGCGCTTTCTTTTCTCCCAAGCAACAGGTTCTGGACTCCACTTCACCTCTCTGGTTCAGGCACTAATCCTCCACCTTCAAAACACCCTCCAATGCTCCAAATATACCTGAAAACAACTCCAAAAGCGACGAAACATGCAATGCTAATGCAAATGCTATGAAGTGTGGTAAGTGGATGCAAATGGAGATGAAACGTGACGAAGTGGTGTGATATGTATGCAAAAATGATGAATAAAGGATGCTGAAACAAGGCTAAATATGTGTACATCAACACCCCCAAACTTATCTTTTGCTTGCCCTCAAGCAAACAAACAAGAATAGTGAAATGGATGAGGTTTGAAAACGAACTGATACAACCAAAAATAACAAGCAAAAATGATTTGATATATGTCTAAGTTCACGGTTCTAAAATGCAGCAAGGTGAGAGCTACTTCTTTGAAAATCAGTTTCATGTTTAACAAGATCTATCCAACTTCACAGTCACTCAAACAATGCATTCTTATCAGCAAATCCCTTTAACATTTATTAAGGTGAACAATGAATCATAAACATGCAAATTAGCAACTCATTTGGCTCAAGGTAAAGGTCAAGAGAAAAATATGGTTTCTTTAAGTCATAAAACGGTTTAAATAACAGGGATCTCTCATAAAATGACAATGCTTTGGCAGAATGCTAAGAGTCATAACCAAGGATGATGCAAGAGCAGAACCTCTAGCTACCTAGCATCGACTTGACAGCGTCAACACCCGAACCCCATTAGAAACCAAGAACAACTCCTAACTATCCTTTGGGCTTTGCGCCCTTATGTGGAGCAATTTGCTCTTTTCTTCTTTTTCTTTTGTAAACTAGCCAAGGGAGAGGTGATCTTATGGTAACATCTAGCGGTTTGGGAATTCTATCACTAAGGGAACAATTTTCTTTCTTTTAACTAATTGAGGCAATTGCCATCTTTTCTTTCACACTTAGAACCCTTTTTTTTTTTCTTTTCTTAAACAGTTCCCAAACCTTTGCTAGGCCCTTTTGAAACACAAACCAACTCCCTTGCTTTAAAACAAAAACTTTTCTGTTCCCACTTTCTAGATATGAAACCGTAGCGTTCAAAACGTCACCCCCAAACTTAGCCTGAAAATAAACCCAAGATCGAACTAGATACCTAGACAACCTACTCTTGCCGGTTTAAACTCAACACGTTCTGCTAAGCATGATCGAAACAAGGCCTCACAAGAACACACAAGAGTAATGCGGGTTTGAAGGAAAAGGCTATAGTGTTCAGGGTGTGGGGAAAAAAACTACCTGGACAAACAAAGAAGATAAACAGATGGGAAAAGATTGTCCAGATATGTATGCTATCCATGAGTTGCTTTCAATGCATGCAATGATATTTAAAAGTCAAGATTAAGGTTCAGCTAAACAGGGATAGGCCTCAATTCGCAGCAGTGATCAAGTGAGATGTGCATGTCATGATGTGATCAAGTTAAACACGGTTTCGTTTTAAATGCTTCATTCTCACCCTAATGCATCATAGAATCAAAAAACAAGGCACAAATCATATCGAATGAGATGGTTATTTTACAAGGCTGTATCAACAATGCAGCATGATTGTGAAGCTATGTGATGCAATGCAGACTTAATCTAACAAATGTGAATGCAACTACATGAATATTTTTGAGATTTTTCGAATTTTTTTCAATTTTTAGTGGTTTTCTATTCCTTAGATGCATGCAGAATCAAGAGATGAAAAATTGAAGTAAGAAAACAAAACACAATATCAAATGGCTCTCAGACCCTCCCCCAAACTTAAATTACACAGTCCCTTGTGTAACAGAAGTCTAAGAGAAAGAATGAGAGAAAAGCAAAAGCAAGGACAATAAAACACAGGATGTGAAAAGAGGGGAGTCGAAAGCAAAGGAGTCTCTTACCAAACCAGGTTAACTCGATCAAGTTAAATCAAGCTCGGCCGAGCTGATTTTTCTTCAGTGCCTCACTAGATCGAGTGTAGGAGCCCCGTTTTGAACTGGATTCCTTTGGCTCGAACCCTTATTCTGAAAAACTTAAACAGAAAAACACAACAAAACATATTAGATGAGCAATTTAAAGAAATATGTACAAGGATATCCATGGAACTTCCTCCCAAGTGAGCTTGTTTAAGGTCGCTAAGCTTGACCGTTCTTCCTCTGGCTAGTGGGGGTTGGAGTTAGGCCTGTCTTAAGGAGTGATGGTCAGAACCTTAGAGAGAAGCTCTTGTAGCTTCATCGGATCGTTCTGTATCTCGGGGCTGACGATAGCTCTGGCACTCGAGAAGGGTTTAGACCTTCCCGTGAATGTGATCTTATACTCAAGTTTCCCTTCCTTGAGTTCCATCGGTAGCATAATCACCGTAGACGGAGATGGGGTAGAGGTAACGGGTTTGGGTTCCTTGGTTCTTTTCTTTCTACCCTTGTGAACAGCCTGTGAAACCATCCTCACCCTCCCCTGTTGAGCCCTTCCTGGTGGCTCAGTGAACAATGCAAAAAGGCTTTCGCCATCAATGATTCCCGACTCATTCTCAACAGGCTCGGGAGGCGCAATATGCAGCTCGTTTTAATACTCAATAGTATCGGGAGTAATCACATTGCAGTCCAACTCCGCAATTGTGATAGTCCCACAATACTCTGTAGAAAAAAGTCTTTACTGGATATGAGACTTGGCTGTTCACATGGTGGAGGATCACTAGCCTGTTTGGGAAATCGATGGAGGCTCCTGTTGTAGTGAGGAACGGGGTTCCAAGTATGAAAGGGACCTCCTTCTTATCAACCATATCCAGAACAGTGAGATCTGTGGGTATGGCGCAACTCCCAATCTTCAGAGGGTAATCTAGGATAAGACCAAGTGGTGGTTTTGAGAAAGCATCTCCAAACATGATAGATGGACCAGGCTGCTTCATCAAGTGCTGGGCAGTCAACCTCTTAACCATACCAAGCGAAATCAAGTTGACACTAGCTCCAGAATCAACAAGCGCATCATCGAGCTGCAAATGACCAAGAGAGCACGGAATTGTGGATTTCCCCTGATCTTTGAGCTTGGGAAGGACTCTGCTTGGACAAGATGTTATAGGTTTAGAGACGGGTGGGATAAACGTTCTGGGTTCGGGTGAATGCTGACTCGATCGAGTCAGAAAATCATGGTGAGTAGGGGAACAAGTGTTGGACTCGATCGAGGCTTCCTTCTGAACTCGATCGAGTGTAGTCTTTGAGACTGGTGAACAATCAACATCACAACCGTAAAGAAGTACTGTAATCTCCTGAATGGCTCGTTCGTTCTCAGCAGCCTGTTCTTCATCAGCGTTGAATTGGACGACATGGCAATGGTCCTTGGGATTCTGAATGGCCTTCCCAGGGAGTTGACCAGGGTGTTCTGTAGAAGAGGAGGCACGGTTGTTCTCAATGGTCGTAATCCTGGAGTTTAAGGAATCAAGCTTGCTGTTCATCTCCGCAAGCTTCTTACTTGTCTCAATAACTCCATTAGCTTGACCTTGCAACAGCTGCTGTAATATGGCCCTCATGTCGGGTTCCTGAAGCTGTGGCGCTTGTACCTGCTGAGGAGCAAACCCTGGTGGTGCTCCCTGCTGCTATCTAGGTTGATAGCCGCCTTGTTGGCTCACAAACTGTCCTCGCGGAACGAACACTTGCTGCTGCTGAGGTTGACTCTGCTGCTGCGTAGGCTGACTCTGCGGTGTCTGTGGAGGATAGACCTGATCCTGAGGATTGGCGACATTCGTACTTCTGTAGGGCTTTGTACGTGTAATAGCCTTTGTTGTAGCCACCCTGGTTGTTTTGGATGTAACTGATCTCCTCGGTTTGCTGGTCAACCTCCTCGTCTTGGACAGGAAGAAATTCGTCTTCAGAGATGAAATGAACATGCTTCATAGTGGACTGAGCCTGAAGTAGCTTATCCAACTTTTCATTCAAGCCCTTCACTTCCTTTTTCAACTTATCATCAGACTCGACAGAGCTGCGGTTCGTGCGGTCGTACTCTTCGTTGTTGTTGCCATCTGATCGAGCTATGTTCTCCACAAGCTGCCAGCCATCCTCAACATCTTGGTTCAGGAAGTCTCTGTTGCTCGCGGTATCGAGTATCTACCTGTACTTCGGGAGAACACCTCTATACATAGTGCTGAGCAGGGACTCATTACTGAAACCGTGGTGTGGGCACTGACTCGTATAGCACTTGAAACGTTCCCAAGCCTCAGAAAACGTTTCACCGTTCTTCTGGTGGAAGCTCGAGATGTCGCTACGGAGAAAAACTTCGCAAGGAACGCCTTCTTGCAGTCGTTCCAGGTTGTGATAGAGTTGTGGGGCAAGTTCTTCTCCCACTGGTGTGCCTTCTCCCCAAGTGATAGAGGGAAGAGGCGCAACTTGATGGCGTCCTCAGAAACACCATTAACCCGAGACAGGTTACAAAGCCGGTCGAACTCATCGAGGTGGTCTATAGGATCTTCGCAGGGCAAACCATGGAACATCTTATTCTGCACCAAATTGATCATTCCGAGCTTGATCTCGAAATTGTTGTTCTGCACCGGTGGAGGAACAATCCCCTGCCTCTTCGTATGTGCGTTTGGAGCATCACCCGCTCCAATGGGTCTGACCGCTCGAGCGTCAGCCCCACCATTACCCTGATGGTCATCCATGGCGTCTCTACACTGCACAGATTCTGTATGTTCTGCCTGATTCTCTGTTCTGACCCGTTCACGTAGGACCCTTTCAATAATGTTTCGACGGTTGATGTTTTCAATCAAAGAAAACAAGCTGTCACTGCCTTGCGATCGAGTTCGCATACAACCAGAGACTACCAACTCGACGTGGTACAGAGTCTGTCATGTCGAGTTCGCACTGTAAGGTACCTGAGAAAACAGAGACAAAGGCAGAGAGAATAGGCAATTTTAATATATGGGAAACTGGAAACGAACTTGATCTTAAGTTACTCGAAATCCTAAATGTAGCAAACTAACACCCAATCGGCAACGGCGCCAAATTGATAGTAGGATTTTACTACGAATTAACCTATTAACACTATCATTTCGATGCAGTGTAAGAAGGTGTCAAATCCAAATGGGCGAGATGCTATGCAATCAGGACGTGATCGAGTGAAGGTAAGTCAAGCCAAATGCAAGGGTGTGAATTATAAACTATCAACCTAAACACAGAAATGGAAAATGCAAATACAAATGCAATTGTACTTCACGGCGTCCAGACGCGACGCTATCAAGTGAACAAAGGTAAAATGTAAAACGATAAACTATAAACCATAAGCTAGAATGAACAAATGCAACAAGATAAAAAGGACATAAGCTTTAAGATTTAAAATCAAATTAAACAAAGATCCTAAGAATGGGTGTTATGGATCAATGAATTTCCATGGTCAACACTATGGTGTTCAACAGAACTCAGACAGAGCTGTTCACTTGGCTGCGAACTCGATAGCAAGCTAATCCACTCTCGTGGCAGAAGCTATCGAGTTGGTGTGTGTTCCTGACCCACTCTCATGACGAAATCCACACCAACAAGCATTAGGAATCAGTTCGCAAATGCTAAAGTGCAATCAAAAACGCTAGTATCCTAGGTATGATATGCAAATTTCTTGTAAAAGATGGTTCAGGCATTTCATCAAACACCTTCTGGGTGCTGAAATGCCTAACTTCGGATTCCAAATGATCAAGAAGGAATCAGCATTAAGAATACTAATCAAGAAGGGAAACTATGAAATCAAGGCTTAAACACTCTAGGTAACCATGGTTCTTCCCTAATCTAACCCATCCTTAAGAATCTAAGAAAACTACTCAGAAACCGACTTCATCAAGTCAAACTCGGAAAGCTGTAAAACTAGCATCAGAAGATAGACAGAAAGGAAGCAATCAAGTTCAAAGAAGGAAGCAAGCACAAATTGATTAAAACTTAGAAGGAATCTGTAATGCAAATCAAGAACACTACAGAGGCGATTTTGTGTTTTCTGAATGTTAAAAGCAGGAATAAAAATTCGACCTCGTGCAAAAGTGACATCACAGGGTTTTTATACTAAGTTGCAGAAAAAGGTAAAATAGGTCACGCGCGTGTGGACTCGACGTCCAACTCGACGTGTATGTGTGGAATTCGTCGAGTGCTTCTAAAGGTTGCACCTTTGGCTCCGACTCGACTACCAACTCGACGTGTATGTCTGGTTCACGTCGAGTTCGTGTAAAGGCAGCTCCTTTATTCTGGACTCGATGTGCAACTCGACGTGCATGTCTGGACCCCGTCGAGTGCGTATAAGGACCCCGTCAAGTGCGCTTTCTTTTCTCCCAAGCAACAGGTTCTGGACTCCACTTCACCTCTCTGGTTCAGGCACTAATCCTCCACCTTCAAAACACCCTCCAATGCTCCAAATATACCTGAAAACAACTCCAAAAGCGACGAAACATGCAATGCTAATGCAAATGCTATGAAGTGTGGTAAGTGGATGCAAATGGAGATGAAACGTGACGAAGTGGTGTGATATGTATGCAAAAATGATGAATAAAGGATGCTGAAACAAGGCTAAATATGTGTACATCAATTCCTCCGTCCTATCTTTTGGATTTGCCGACCAACATGGTGTTTTGTAGCCGCCTGTGAAGTTCGGTGGACATCGGTCACGTGGTTTGGGAGATGGTTGATGTTTGTCCTCCTTTGCACCCGTTTGGCCGAGAGAATCTCGCCGGATGGGATATCTTGAAATCTACTCGACCGTTTTGTGATTTTCTTCGACTGAAGTGATTCTTGTATCCTCCATTATCATTTCCAGGTCGTGCCCACCTTGTTTCTTGTGCCTTGTTGTGATCCTCCATTGAAACCGCCTTTAAACCGCCATATGGATTGTAGTTTTGGTCGGTTACAGCATCTCTCCTTTGTGTCCTTCCTGTCAAAGATTGAAGTCCTTCCAAAATACTTGAAACCACTATTAAGTCCGGTCTTAGATTGAGATCTCCAAGTAACCAACTTGAAGTTCACAATCTAAGAGAATATGGTATAAACTATAAAAACATGTTGGGTCTTTGTTAAGGATCCCAAAGTTCTGAAATAGTTTTATCATCAGTGAAATCAATGTATAATTCAGTTTGACAAGTCAAGATTCATTCTCATTCATTAACCATCAATATTAAGCAATGTAAACCATTAAATGTAACTAATGAAGTTCAAGGTTCAAATGCTTATCAAGTGAGGATCAAAGATGGTTTTTAATGAATGCATGAGGAGAATTTACTTACCTTGATTGGAGATTTCGCCTTCTACAAGGGTGGAAACAAAGGGTGGGTCACTTTCTTGTTTTGGTCTCCTTTTGGTTCTTCATCCTAAAAACATTTTTTTGTATTTTTATGCAATTTTAAAAACTCCTGAAAAATAAAACTAAGTAGTTATGCATGCAATAATGATATAAAAATTTAAAATGAAAATAAAAACCATGTGGGTTGCCTCCCACAAAGCGCTTTGTTTTAAGTCATTTAGCTTGACTCCTTTTTATTTTTAGGTGTGGATGAGCTCAACTAAAGGGTTTGGGGTCCCTTTAGATTCTACATTCTCCGGTTCAGGGGGCTTTCGTGGTGGTCTGGGCACGCCAAGATCATCTCCTATGACATCTTTGAAGACAAATGCCCTCGGGAAGAGCTTTAAGGTGTTCATGAGCTTCTCCTTTGCGGTATGAGCTTCTTTTGGGTCCGGATCCTTAGGGGTAAGGATTATCATCTTGGCAAAGGACTTATGTAATCCATCAGGCTCCTCATCAGCTTCATTTTCGTCCAAAGTATGGAGCAAAACCGAGTAGATATCCGTGAAAACATCTTTATGTTTCAGTTTTGACGGTTTCATGGCCACTTTCGGTTTTGGATAGGGGTCACTCTCCTTGGCGTCTTTAGGCATTATGGCTCCTTTATTTGGCATGTTAGAAGTCTTCTTTGGTGGCAGCTTGATCTCTCTTGGTGCTGTCTTGAAGTCGATGCTTTGATAGAAAACATTTTGTCGGATATTTCCTAGTGACATGCGGCTTCTCATGAAGTCTATGATCGCACCGGTGTAAGCTCTTCTTGACTCCCCTGGAAACAGCTCCGGTTTCTGGCTCTCCTTAGGATCAGCTTCTTTTTCTCCTTCTTGAGATAGTGTAGGGACAAGGGCGAGCTGGTTCTCCTTAGATAGGACAGCACTACAAAATGTTTGAGGGTTTACCTCATTCTGCTTCCTTACGGCTTCGGCGGTTAGGACGGTGTGAACCCCCAACTTCTGGACACGAGTGGAGAGAGACTCAAACTTGCTGTAAAGATCAGTGAACACATGATCTAGCTTCTCACAGAGGTTCTTGTTGATTTGCCTTTGCTCCTCCATGTATCTTTCCAAGACTACATCTATCTTCTCTTCTTGTTGAGCCGGTGCAACAGCTTGAGGGAAAGTGAAAGGCAGCTTCACTTGACAGATCCCTTGAGGGTAGACATGTTGCTTAGGCTGGTATTGAGCTCCTTGATAGACGTGTTGGCCAGGATACACAAAGTTTCCACCAATGTAATTCACTCCCACTTTGTGCGGCCTAACCGGTGGGGGAAGTGCATAAAAGCTCATCAAGTCCATTCTTTCTCTTCTAGTGTGTTGTTTGAGTTAGACCTTCTTGTCCTGCACCTAAGACACACAAAGGAAGATATTTAAGTAAAATTTTTATGAGTTTTTTAAGGTTTTATGAAAAACAGAAAGTAAAATGCAAGAAAGTAAGAACTAGACTAAAAATCAATCAAAAAGTTTGAAGGAAATTCAACAGCCTCCCCGGCAACGGCACCAAAAAATTGATGGGGCGTGGGTTTAGCTTCAAGTTTTAATATTTATAACCCAACCAAAATGAGCTGCAAGTGCACAGCTGTGTTGTAGTCGGGGTCGAACACAAGGAGGGTGTGATCTCGCTTCAAACTTGTGGTGATTGATGAGTAGCTAGAACAGAAAATATGTTGTTGTGGTGAACCTAAAATGAAAGGAAACAAAAGCAAATAAGTAAATGAGAGTTGTAAACAAGAAAAGAAAGAGTTAGGCAAAGGATAATCTTTGAAAACATGTAATGAAGTGATGATTGCATTGGTATTTCATTATGAACCATCTTGAACACAAAACACTAAGGTATGGTCTTTCCACTTTCGTGGCTCCAACCACTATGATTAATCAGCCTAATATACTCAACTTTCGACGGTTATTACAAGCTGTAATCATGCATTAATGGTTCAAGTAATGATAGAGTTCACTAGACTCCTTAGGTCAGCTTTCGTTGCCTAAGACGTGTACCTCACCAAAATATTAGATCCGGCAATACAACAAGCTTTTGGAGAGTGTATCAACCCTATATCAGATTGCTAGATGTACGGTAAAGCAATCATGCATTAAGTTCAAATAAAGGTGAAGATTAGTTCATGAATAAAAGTCCCAATTGCAATCGCCAATCACATCATACAAGTTTCATTGATTTACCTCGCCTAACAATGAATCTACTCGGACATGGTGCAATCAAACAAGCAAAGCATGATTGAAAGCATAATCACAAGTATAAGTAAGAGATAAGGGATATAAGAAGCTTCTATGTTGAAGAACAAGTCGAAATCTCCCTTGATAACTCTTGAATCCAATACAAAACTTAGAAGAGAAAAGGAAAAGAAACAAAAATGTAAAGAACAAGATTTTGTGCAAGTGCAAGACTTGAGCGGCGCCTCCTTCTCCTCTTCCTTGATGGCGAGATCCTAGGGCTTCTCCCTCTCTCTGACGGCCACTCTCCTCTTGCACGAGACACTCGCGGCTCTCCCCCTTCAAAGGCTAAAAACTTGTATTTATAGGCTTGTAGTCGCTAGGGTTATGATGTGCTGAAAAAGGAAACTTTCCGGTTAACCGGCCTTGATGATTTTCGACGAGATTGGACCGGGTTCAGGACAAGTAAACCACCAAAAGCAAGCTGGGCTTGTGTTAAGTCGAGACAGGGTCCATGCCATGGAATCCCGGGCTGTTTTTGACGCCAAATCTCCATGGGCTTCGTTTGCTCGCCTGGCGGACACGTCTTGGGAGAAAACGATTTTCTCCCTGATGGTTGATCCAAATGGCTCGAATCCACTTCTCCGTGATGCATGACTTAATTATCTATCCAGAAAGACAACGATCATGATTTTTGGACGTCGGGAAGACCCCCTTCCGCGGTCATCTTTCGGATGCTCCGGTTCAGTCCGAATACGAGAATCGGACAAATGGAGTTATATTGATGCTCTTGACTTGGAAACTTGCATGGATCATGGGTTGAGGCTCTTTTGCTTCTTTTTGAATCCTTTTTGATGTTTTAACCTGTTAAGACTCCAAAACCAACAAATACAAGAAAACTACCTCTAAAGGCATAAAACCTTATTGAAAATACTTGAAAACATAGATAAATACTAAGTAAAATCATGCAAAATATGGATATATCATATTGGCATTCACGCTTAGGACACCCTGCCTTTTCAATTCTTCAAAAATTAGTTTCGCAATTTCATTTGCCTATTGTTTCAAATGCTTTAATGGCTCAGCCATGCAATACGTGTTCTATTAATAAAATGCATAAGTTACCTTTTCAAAACTCGACTATTCGTTCTTCTCAACCTCTTGATATAGTGTTTTCTGATGTTTGGACATCACCCTTGATTTCAATTGATGGTTTCAAGTACTATGTTATTTTTGTATATCATTATACTCGATACACTTGGTTGTATCCTTTAAAATTAAAATCTCAAGTTTTTGATACTTTCACTCGATTCAAGGCTTTAGTTGAAAATCAATGTCAACAAAAGCTTAGAACCCTATACACAGATAATTGGGGTGAATATATTGGTTTACGAGATTTTATTTCAAAACATGGTATTTCTCATATGACGAGTCCGCCACATACGCCGGAACATAATGGAATCGCTGAACGTCGTCATCGACATATTGTAGAAACGGGTCTTGCCCTTCAATCTCATGCGTCCATGCCAAGGTCATATTGGACCTATGCGTTTGCAACAGCTGTATATTTGATAAATCGGATGCCGTCTTCCGCTAGTGACTTTCAAAATCCTTTTCAATGTCTGTTTGGACATGGTCCTAATTATCAAATTTTTGGGTGCTTGTGTTTTCCGTGGCCCCGTCCTTATGCATCCCACAAGTTAGATGCACGATCGACACCTTGTGTCTTTCTTGGATACTCCACGACACAAAGTGCTTATTTTTGCTTAGACCGTACCACACAAAGAGTTTATACATCTAGGCATGTAGTCTTTCATGAATCTGTGTTTCCATTTACAATTTCTGCAAATTTGGAATCCCCTGTTTAGCCGGAAACTGCTCCATCATCTCAGCCTCCAGTCACACTTATTCGTCCAGCGTTGCCTCCTATTGGTGGATCTCCTCCAATCACGGCTGCTGTGCCTCCCGTTCCTCCTCCTACTTCACCCACAACCACGCCATCATCATCTTCTTTGACTCCGTCAGCTGAACCGGAACCATCTGCTACAACACCTACAGCTCCATCTTCTTCTCCATCATCATTATCTTCTCCGGCTACTTCTGTACCGACCTTGAAGTCTTCTCCTGTTGTCGCTTCCTCACCGTCTCCCTCGCCACCCCAGCCTCCTCCGCCGCCTAAAATACAAAGCCAAAGAGTTCGCAAACCGGTTCAGAAATTAAACCTTCATGTCAAAGCAATTGAGCATATTGAGAGTATACCGACATCAGTTGCTGAAGCGCTTAAAAGTGCAAATTGGGGTAAAGCCATGACTGAAGAATACAATTCACAAATTGGTAATAGGTCATGGGATCTTGAACATATACCTGATGACTTACTTGCTAATGTTGTTGGATGTAGGTGGATTTTCACAATCAAGCGACATGCTGACAGATCATTTACTCGTTACAAAGCTCAGCTCGTTGCACAGGGCTACACGCAACGGCCATGCATCAATTACCATGATACATTATCCAGTCGTGAAGCCAGCCACAATTAGGATCTTTCTTAGCATTGCCGTCTCATACGATTGGCCACTCCGACAACTAGATGTCAACAATGCATTCCTTCAAGGAACTCTCTACGACAAAGTCTACATGAAACAACCACCGGGGTTTATCGACAAAGATAATCCTCATGCTGTGTGTCGATTACGCAAAGCCATTTACGGACTCAAACAAGCTCCGAGGGCTTGGTACAATGAGCTCCGTAATTGTCTGCTTCAATCGGGTTTTACAAACTCTTTAGCAGATGCATCACTTTTCATCTACAACAAACAGGGAGTACTTATTTATATGCTTGTTTATGTAGATGCTTTAATTATTACTGGAAATAATCCTACATACACAAACAACTTTATTTCTGCACTTTCTCAATGTTTTTCGTTAAAAGATTTGGAGGGTCTCTCATTTTTCTTAGGCATTGAGGTTCAGCGTACAAAAACAGCCTTACATCTAACCCAAACTCGTTATATTGCAGATTTATTACATAGGACAAAGATGGAGAATTGCAAACCGGTGTCAACGCCTATGTGCCCCAACACACATCTCACTTTCTTTTCTGGAACGCCATTGCATGATCCAAAAGAGTACCGAGCTGTCGTCGGCAGTCTTCAATATCTCTCACTCACAAGACCGGACATCTCCTTCCCCGTCAATAAGATGTCGCAGTACATGCATAAGCCTACGACGGATCATTGGAATGTTGTCAAACGAATCCTCCGATATCTTGCCGGGATAATGACATGATGCATCACATTAAAAGCAAGTAACAAACCAATCCTCCATGCATTCACGGATGCCGACTGGGCTGGAAACAAAGATGACTACACCTCCACTGGTGCCTACATCGTGTATTTTGGCAGTCATCCTATTGCCTGGTCTTCTAAGAAACAAACCGGAGCTGCACGTTCATCTACCGAAGCCGAATACCGGTCTCTTGCTTCCACAGCAGCTGAAGTGTGTTGGGTTCAGTCTCTTCTAACTGAAATGGGCGTACGATCTTCCACACAACCAGTTATCTATTGTGACAATGTGGGTGCTACATACTTGGCAGCGAATCCAGTTTTCCACTCTCGCATGAAACAAATTGCTCTCGATTATCATTTTGTTCGTCACTACTAGGCCTGTCAATTTATGACCCAACCCGCGGGTCCCGCCCCATTTGACCCGCCGCGGGGCGGGTGCGGGTAAACAAAAATCATAAAAAAAAGAAGCGGGTCATGCGGGGCGGGTAAATAAAAAATGCGGGGCGTGTGCGGATATATATATTATATTACGCGGGTTGGCGGGTTACCCGCAATATTAAAAAAAAATATTTAAATTTAACTTTAAAATTAACAAAAATTAGTATTTATCTAACAATTTTTATCAAAAATTTGAATATTATAATTAGTATTTATAAATTAGTTAATAGTTTCATTCCAACTCATAAATGTTTTTATATATTTATGGTTTATCATATAAAATAATTTTTATTAACATTTTATTTTGTTATATATATATATAATTTTTTTATTATTTATATATATGCGGGTTACCCGCGGGTATCCGCAAATTGAGGTGGGGCGGGTGCGGGTCAAAAAAATTATGGTCAAAATTTGGCGGGGCAGGTTTTACCCGATTGACAGGCCTAGTCACTACATTCAAACTTGACAACTACGGGTCTCTCATATTTCTTCTGACGACCAACTTGCTGATGCACTCACCAAACCATTGCCGAGAGCTCGATTCGAATCACTTGCGGTCAAGATCGGCCTCTCATCCCGTCGTCCGTCTTGAGGGGGTGTGTAAGCACATATGGGAAGTCAAGATTCTCACTTCATCATCACGCTCCTCTTTAATGATTTTACCGTTGTAAATCAATACTGTATATTTGGTTTGCCTTAGATACCTCTGTATACTCTGTATATAAATAGAGTCTCCTTATGTCAATAAGATCATCGAACATTACAAATCTAACAAGGAAATGTAACAGAGCCGATAATAAATCATATGACCAAACACAAAAATGCCAGGAATACAACTGTAATTGGAAAAGAACTTGGCTTACTCGAACTTGCCTTAATGTTTCTGCAGATCATTCACATGGAGAAATCCCAAAATCTTCACAGATCGAAAGGCTTGAGGTTTTGAATGGGTAATTAGTGTGGAGATTTTCATTTTCCAAACTATTTTCTCAAATCAGAAGTGAAAGAGAACGAGTTGGAACATGAAGATAGCTGTGAGGATGAATGTGAAAGATGGCACAATCTTCTTGACCTGCATATGCACTTGCCTTACTTGACGGTGTTGATTTCCCAACAGTCCCGAATCTTCTGATCGCGGCTTGAAATTTAACAAACATTTTTAAGCTTAGTCATCCTAGATAAATCCTAGACCAAAATCAAGCTTATCCGAATTAGGAAAAAAATGAAGAAAACACCGAATATTGAATCATAATAATAATAATCAAGGATTGGTGTCGGTCGACACTGGTTATGCATAATTCAGCCGGTTCGTTTTGAGTTGTTCCTGGTTTGGCTGGTTTGGTCGAGAAAACCCTATTCCACGAGTTAAAAAGGATTGCAGCCACTTTTGGGGCACAGTTTTCGAGGCAGGGGGTTCTAGAGGCGATTTCTGGGGTTTTTGGAGTGATCCGTGGCTGTTCCTCGTTGCTTCCATCTTCTCCTTCGTTTCCAATCCGTTCTAAGGTGAGTGCGTGACCGTAGGCCCGTGATTCACTAGAGATTGTTTGATGAATGAGGATTGTGATGATTATTGTTGTTTTCATGATGTGTTCATGTTGGATTCTTGTTATTGTGCGTATTTGATCGATATCGAGCGTTAAAAACCCGTTGATTTCTGTGTTTCTGCGTTGTTTCGTCGCTGTTGGTTTTGTGGTTTCAGGGCTGTGTCGAGCGACACTTTTTGGTGTCGGTCGACACAGAGGAGCTAGTGTCGAGCGACACCTTTCTATTGTCGGTCGACACCAAGCTGGTGTGTCGAGCGACACCTTTGTGTGTCGGTCGACACCGTTGTTTCAGGGTGAGAGGTTGTTCTTGTTTCGAGCTGTGGTTAATTGTGTTGATGGATAATTGTGATTATGATATTGTGGTGCATTGTGGTTATACTGTTTACTGTTGTACTGTCTAGTAATTGCGTAATTGGTCTGTAGGCGGAGTGATCCACTCACTAAGTATTTATGATAATACTTACGCATCTCTATTCCAATGTGATGCAGGTAAAGACTAATTGTGATCGCGGAATCAAAGCTGAAGAGGGGATGATAGGGTGTTTATTATTTGAGTTGTTTTGGTTAAGTTGATAGCGAACCTGGTGTTTAGGTTGATAGAGTTTATTTATGATCGTGAATTTAATTGAATATTGTTGGTTGATTTAATCGATTATTATTCAAGTTATTAATTTGAGAACTTCCGCATTGATAGCTGTTGAGAATTAATACTTCATGAATATTAATTCGAGTTATGTTAATTATAATAAAAAAAAGCTTGGTTGTTTCATTTTGGTATCATAGCCTAGACGGTTTTAGGACTGCTAGAATTGGTTGATCTGGACTATGTATTTATTGATTAATTGTGGTTTTGTCAGTAGTAGTCTAGCATCATCCTCTCTCGGCCTTCCAGTATTCCCCGGTGAGTTGTGTTTGTGGTTTGTTTTGTGTTTGCCTAGTTTGCTCATCTACTGTGCTTTGGTAGTGAAATGAGATGGACGCAGGTGCTAGAGGTCGTGGTAGAGGTCGCGGTAGAGGCCATGGCAGAGGTCGCGGAGGTCGGGGTCGTGGTATACCAGAGGCTTCAGCGGAGAGTGCAGTGCCTAGTGTGGCGATTGCGTCGGTGACACAGTCTGTGGCGGGCGAGGCCAGTTTGGGTGTAGGTGGTGGCGCAGGAGTTGGGGCGGCTCAGGGTGGGGGCGCGGCTCCAGCTCAGGGTAGAGAGGACTTGATTGTGGGGCTACTGACGCAGCTTTTGGCACGTCTTCCGCAAGCGGTTCCATAGCAGTCTCCGGGTGCACCTCCAATGGCCGGGGCATAGGTGGATGCCGGTTTTGTTGGGCAGCATGGAGCTGCAGTTGTTGGGCATCCGCCTTATCTAGAGATAATGAGGGAGATGTAGAGGATCGGGACACCGTTCTTCGAGGGCAGAGGTTGGCCCGAGGAGGCCGATGAGTGGCGGCAGAGACTAGAGCGGAACTTCAGTTTGGTCAGGTGCCCAGAGGGGTATCGGGTGGAGTTGGTTGTGCATTACCTTGGTGGAGATGTACATTTGTGGTGGAGGTCTGTCATGAGCTGGAGGGCAGTGTGGACTTGGGGCGAATTCCTAGCGGAGTTCAACGCCAAGTATCTACCTCAGGAGGCTTGAGACAGATACCAGTTGAGGTTCATGGCATTGACTCAGGGAGAGTGATCAGTGCGGGAGTATGACGCTGAGTTCGGCAGACTCGTGGCGTATACTGGGTTCGGTTTTGAGGGCGAGCGTGGTCTGATGTCGAGGTTCTTACAGGGTCTTCGGACGAGCATCAGGACTCAGTGCAGAGGTAGTATGTACTCCACGAGAGCAGAGTTAGTGGAGCTAGCAGCTTCCTTTGAGGAGGATTTGCGAGAACAGGTGGACTCAGCAGTTGTTCCAAGGGGCCAGCAGCAACAGCAGCAGCGCAAGAGTTTTGGGTCTGGTTCTGGCAGGTGCGGCAAGCCTGCGCAGGGCCAGAAGAGGATAGCGGATGAGATGTCTGAGAGCAGACAGAGTATTCGTGGCCGTTGCTATGGTTGTGGGAGTACAGAGCACATGGTGGCAACTAGTCCCAAGAGGGAGGCATCCAAGGATGCCAAGGTGTGTTTCTACTGCTGGGAGCCGGGGCATATCAGGCCGATGTGTCCCAAGTTGCAGCAGAGTGGCGGCGATTCAGCCATTGGCGATTCAGTCAGCGGGTCAGATTGCTGCATTGCAGCCGTTGGGTCAGACTGGAGGAGTGGCACGTGTGTACCCTTCGTCGGCAGAGTTGGGCCAGACGAGTCAGTCAGGGCAGATCACAGGTAAAAGCTTTGACTCAGCCTTGTAAATTCTTAGTGGTAGAATTTTGGTGTTGTCTGTTTCTTTTATTTTACTGTGATAGAGTTAGGGGTTCTCAAGACCAGTGGTTTGTGTAGGGACCTTGTTAGTGGAGTCTCACGTTTTATTTGACTCGGGGGTATCCAATTGCTTCATTACTCCGGAGGGTGCCGCGAGTAGAGGCATCCAGAGTAGCGCTGGGGAGTGTGCAGGCATGGTCATGGTGGCCGGTGGAGGATTCCTGGTTACTTCGGGCCGTGCTAGAGCAGTTGATGTGCAGATTGCGGGGCAGTGATGCCAGCAGGCTTTGGCTGATATTCAGGTTGTCCAGGAGTTTGAGGATGTGTTTCGGTCGCTGAAGGGATTGCCACCATCTCGGTCAGATCCTTTCACGATTGAGTAATAGCCCAGGACAGCTCCGATATCGAAGACATCTTAGAAGAAGCAGTTAGAGGACCTTTTGAGTAAAGGGTTCATTCGACCGAGTGTTTCACCGTGGGGAGCACCAGTTCTGTTTGTGAAGAAGAAGGATGTGAGTTTCCGGCTGTGTATCGATTACTGGGGACTCAACCGAGTCACTGTGAAGAACAGGTACCCTCTCCCGAGGATTGACGAGTTGTTGGATCAGCTGAGGGGTACTACTTGGTTCTCCAAGATTGACTTGGCATTGAGTTATCATCAGATTCCGATAGATGAGGCAGATGTTCGCAAGACGACATTCAGGACGAGATATGGGCATTTCGAGTTTATGGTCATGCATTTCGGTTTGACTAATGCGCCAGCAGCATTCATGAGGTTGATGGAACGACGTGTTCAGGGAATTTTTGGACGTTTCGTTATCATCTTCATTGATGACATTCTGGTGTATTCGAGGAGCCCAGAGGAGCCTGCGACTCATTTGAGGCTAGTGCTGAAGCTTCAGGAGCAGAAGCTGTTTGCTAAGTTGAGCAAGTGCAGCTTTTGGCAGAGAGAGATAGGATTTCTTGGCCACATTGTTTCTGCAGAGGGAGTTTATGTGGATCCGGCTGAGATTGAGGCTATCAGAGATTGGCCTAGACCGAGTAGCGCTACCGAGATCAGGAGTTTTCTGGGTTTAGCAGGCTACTATAGGAGGTTCTTCAAGGGCTTTGCGAGTATGTCTCAGCCGATGACGAGGTTGACAGGCAAGGATGTGCCGTTTCTTTGGTCGCAAGAATGCGAGGAGAGCTTTGGGAAGCTCAAGGAGATGTTGACTAGTACACCAGTGTATACAGATGCTTCAGGAGTTGGTATGAGTTGTGTATAAATGCAGGAGGACTGAGTGATTGCCTATGCTTCGAGGCAGTTGCAAGGCAGTGAGCGCTACCGCCCTACACATGATCTTGAGTTGGGAGGAGTCTGCACTCAAGATTTGGAGGTCCTATCTTTATGGCGGTGTAGTGTAGATCTTTACAGATCACAAGAGTCTGCAACATATCTTTACTCAGCCTTTGCTAAATGCGAGGCAGACGCGTTGGGTTGAGTTCTTGGCGGATTATGATTTGGACATTGTCTATCATCCAGGCAAGGCCAACTTGGTGGCAGATGCGTTGAGTCGACGGAGGGTTGATTCAGCTAGAGAGCAGGATGTGAAGGCTTTGGTCAGCGAGATTAGTACATTGCGTCTTTGTGCTATTTTAGAGGAGCCTTTGGGTTTGGAGGCAGCTGATCAGGCAGAATTACTCAGTAGGATCAAAGTTGCTCAGCAGGGGTGATCAGAGTTTGATTGATGCATCGCGGGCAGCTGGTTCTGAGTATCAGGTCTCAGCGAATGGGACTATCTTAGTTCGTGGACGGGTTTGTGTGCCCAAGGTTGAGGAGTTGAGACAGGAGGTTTTGAGAGGCTCACGCGAGCAAGTTTTCGATTCATTCGGGTGCGACCAAGATGTGTCGTGACCTCAAACGGTATTATCATTGGGTCGGGATGAAGAGAGATGTGGCATATTAGGTTGCAAGGTACAGCACATGTTCGTTGGTCAAGGCAGAGCATCAGGTTCCTAATGGTCTTCTGTAGAGTTTACATATTCCAGAGTGGAAGTGGGACATGATCACGATAGACTTTGTTGTGCGATTGCCTATCTCACAGGCATTTGATTCTATTTGGGTCATTGTGGACCGGTTGACCAAGTCAGCACATTTCTTGGCCATCAAGAAGACAGATGGAGCGTCTGTTTTGGCAAGGAAGTTTGTGCGGGAGATTGTAAGGCTGCACGGGGTGCCAGCCAGTATTGTGTCGGATAGAGATCCGAGATTTGCCTCGGGGTTTTGGAGGGCATTTCAGAAAGAGATGGACACTAAGGTGCATATGAGTACAACTTATCATCCACAGATAGATGGGCAGTCAGAGAGGACTATCCATACCTTGGAGGATTTGCTGAGGATGTGTGTGTTGGATTGGGGTGGCCATTGGGCTGATCATCTGTGTTTGGCAGAATTTGCCTACAACAACAGTTTTCAGTCTAGTATTGGCATGGCCCCTGATGAGGCTTTGTATGGGAGGCCATGCAGGACACCTTTATGCTGGACCTAAGTGGGGGAGCGTAGCATGTTTGGAGCTACCTTTGTTCAGGAAACGACGGAGAAGATCCGTGTGTTGAGGTTGAACATGAAGGAGGCTCAGGATAGGCAGAATAGTTATGCCAATAGGCGGAGACGTGAGCTTGAGTTTCAGGTGGGAGATAGAGTGTATCTTAAGATGGCTAAGTTGAGGGGCCCTAACAGGTCCATAGCAGAGAACAAGTTCAGTCCGCGTTTTATGGGTCCGTTTCCAGTAGTGGAGCGAGTTGGACCAGTGGCATATCGGTTGGAGTTGCCACCGATTATGAGCGCATTTCACAAGGTGTTTCATGTTTCGATATTGAGGAGGTGTTTGCATCCTTCAGATGAGTTAGTGGTTGAGATTCCAGTGGATCTTCAGCCAGATATGACGATTCCGGCGGTTCCTATGAGGATTCTCGAGAGGAGAGTCAAGGTTCTGCGGAACAAGAGGGTGCTATTGTGGAGAGTCTTGTGGGACTGTAGTGGCACAGAGGAGCAGACTTGGGAGCCAGAGGCAAAGATGAAGCTGAAGTTCGGAAAGTGGTTCGACAAGCAGGCTGGGGAGTGAGCTCCTTTCATCGTTGTAGTCCCAGTGTTTGGTTTTGTTGTTGTTTTGGATAATGTATTTTGTTTTGTTCTATGATAAACATTTTGGAGTTATATAAGATGGAGGTTGCCTCATACTTTGCTATGTGTTTAGATGTTACAAGTTTTGTTGACCAGTTCGAGTCGTGAGATATTTCTAATCATATATGTTATAGGCGTTCAGAATTATTACGCATTACGGCTCTAGAGACAGGGTGGGTTCCTAGAGGAGATATGGTGGATCTCCGACAGACTTGTATGTGAGGGTCGCTACCTCAGTATAAGTGGTTGTTGTGGTTACATATTGTGACATGGTGGGTCGCAAAATGAGTATTGATAGATAGGGTGGATCTCTAGAGGGGATATGGTGGATCTCCTGTTATGTTTTTAGAGTTGGTTGTGATGAGTTGGGAGTAATAATGTCTGGAAACGTGCGTATAACATAGGACTAAATGTAAGCTTTGAGAGGTCTTGGCTTGGTGGGGCCGGGTTTGTGGTCTTTGGTTGACACATTCAGTTGGGATTCGAAGTCGAATCCAGTTTAGTGGGGGAGAATTGTAACATCCGTGAACCTAAAGTGTTGTTTTGGAAGTGGTGTCGGACGACACCAAGTGGCCGGTTGTGGTTTGCATATGCTCTACAAGGTGTGAATTTCGGAGTGGTTGTGCATGTTCTTGTTTGATTGTTGTACAGTTGGTCTAGAGGTCCAAGCATCGTGTAGAAAAATGTGTAAAAAGGCTTATAGTCAGTTGGTGTCGAGCGACACCAGTAGAGGTGTCGATCGACACCGGTTTGAGAAATCGATTTTGGGTTAAATCGATTTGTGTTCGGTTTTTGTTGGTTCGACAGGGGTGTCGAGCGACACTGGTTATGCAGAATTCAGCCGGTTCATTTTGAGTTGTTCCCGGTTTGGCAGGTTTGGGCGAGGAAGCCCTATTCCACGAGTTAAAAAGGATTGCAGCCACTTTTGGGGCATAGTTTTTGAGGCAGAGAGTTCTAGAGGCGATTTCTGGGATTTTTGGATTGATTCGTGGCTGTTCTTCGTTGCTTCCATTTTCCCTTCGTTTCTAATCCGTTCGAAGGTGAGTGCATGACCGTAGGCCCGTGATTCACTAGAGATTGTTTGATGATTGGGGATTGTGATGATTATTGTTGTTTTCATGATGTGTTCATGTTGGATTCTTGTTATTGTTCGTATTTGATCGATATCGGGCGTTAAAAACCCGTTGATTTCTGTGTTTCTGCGTTGTTTCGCCGCTGTTGGTTTTGTGGTTTCGGGGCTGTGTCGAGCGACATCTTTTGGTGTCGGTCGACACATAGGAGCTAGTATCGAGCGACACCTTTCTAGTGTTGGTCGACACCAAGCTGGCGTGTCGAGCGACACATTTGTGTGTCGGTCGACACCGTTGTTTCAGGGTGAGAGGTTGTTCTTGTTTCGAGCTGTAGTTAATTGTGTTGATGGATAATTGTGATTATGATATTGTGGTGCATTGTGGTTATGCTGTTTACTGTTGTACTGTCTAGTAATTGCGTAATTGGTCTGTAGGCAGAGTGATCCACTCACTAAGCATTTATGATAATACTTACACATCTCTATTCCAAAGTGATGCATGTAAAGGCTAATTATGATCGCGGATTCAAGGCTGAAGAGCTTTACTAATTGTGATCGCGGAATCAAGGCTGAAGAGGGGATGATAGGGTGATTATTATTTGAGTTGTTTTGGTTAAGTTGATAGCGAACCTGGTGTTTAGGTTGCTAGAGTTTCTTTATGATCGTGAATTTAATTGAATATTGTTGGTTGATTTAATCGATTATTATTCGAGTTATTTATTTGAGAACTTCCGCATTGATAGCTGTTGAGAATTAATACTTCATGAATATTAATTCGAGTTATGTTAATTATTAAAAAAAAAAAAAAAGCTTGGTTGTTTCATTTTGGTATCAGAGCCTAGACGGTTTTAGGACTGCTAGAATTGGTTGATCTGGACTATGTGTTTATTGATTAATTGTGATTTAGTCAGTAGTAGTCTAGCATCATCCTCTCTCGGCCTTCCAGTATTCCGCGGTGAGTTGTGTTTGTGGTTTGTTTTGTGTTTGCCTAGTTTGCTCATCTACTGTGCTTTGGTAGTGAAATGAGATGGACGCAGGTGCTAGAGGTCGTGGTAGAGGTCGCGGTAGAGGCCGTGGCAGAGGTCGCGGAGGTCGGGGTCGTGGTATACCAGAGGCTTCAGCGGAGAGTTTAGTGCCTAGTGTGGCGACTGCATCGGTGACACAGTCTGTGGCGGGTGAGGCTAGTTTGGGTGCCGGTGGTGGCGCAGGAGTTGAGGCGGCTCAGGGTGGGGGCGCCGCTCCAGCTCAGGGTAGAGACGGCTTGATTGTGGGGCTACTAACGCAGCTTTTGGCACGTCTTCCGCCGGCGGTTCCACAGCAGGCTCCGGGTGCACCTCCAGTGGCCGAGGCACAGGTGGATGCCGGTTTTGTTGGGCAGCATGGAGCTGCAGTTGTTGGGCATCCGCCTTATCTAGAGATGATAAGGGAGATGCAGAGGATCGGGACACCGTTCTTCTAGGGCAGAGGTTGGCCCGAGGAGGCTGATGAGTGGCGGCAGAGATTAGAGCGGAACTTCAGTTCGGTCAGGTGCCCAGAGGGGTATCGGGTGGAGTTGGATGTGCATTACCTTGGTGGAGATGCACATTTGTGGTGGAGGTCTATCATGAGTTGGAGGGCAGTGTGGAGTTGAGGAGGTCAACGCCAAGTGTTTCCCTCAGGAGGCTCGAGACAGATTCCAGTTGAGGTTCATGGCATTGACTCAGGGAGAGAGGGCAATGCGGGAGTATGACGCTGAGTTCGGCAGACTCGTGGCGTATACTGGGTTCGGTTTTGAGGGCGAGTGTGTGATGCGTTGGGTTTTATGCTTCAAACTAATACAATTTATAACCCAACTTGGTAGAGCTGCAAGTGCACAGCCGTGGTAAGTCGGGGTCGAACACAAGGAGGAGTGATCTCGTTTCAAGTCTATGTTGATTGATGAGTAGGTAGGACAGAAAATATGAGTGTGTGGTGATCCTAAAATCAAAAGAAAACAATACAAATAAGTAAATGAGGTGGTAAACAAGATGAGAAAGGTGTTAGGCAAAGGATAATCAATGAAAACATTCAATGAGATGACAAAAGATTGCATGGGATAAGTTATAAACCGCCTTGAACTCACAACACTAAGGTATAGCCTTTCCACTTTCGTGGCTCCGGCCACTATGCTTAAACAACCTAATAGAATCAACTTTCGATGGTTATTACAAGTTATAAGCATGCATTAATCAATGTTCAAGTTGTGATTGTTCACTAAGTTCCTTAGGTGGACTTTTGGAAGCCTAAAACACTTAGCTCATCAACTACTAGTTTCGGCAATACAACAATCTTTTGGAGAGTGTATCAACCTAGGTTCGAGTTGTTTAGGCGCGCTTTCCTAACAACAAGCATTATGAACAAGCAAAGATGAAGGTCCAATTGATGAAATCCCATTTTATGCAATCATATAAGTCAAATCATGTCATGAGCCCATCGATCTCCCTCGGCCTAACCGAGAGATCTACTCAGCCATGACGCAAACAAGCAAGCAAAGCATGATTGAAGGCATAATCATAAGCATAAGTAAGAGATAAAGGGAATAGAAAAGCTTCTCTATTGAAGAACAAAGTCGAATCCTCCCTTGAAACTCTCGGATTTAAAGTATAAAAGTGACAAAGTCAAGAAGATGAAAGAACAAGGTTTTATGTGAGCTAGGGTCTTGAGCGGCGCCTCCTTTCTCCTCCCTGGACTGCGCAGCTCTCTCTCTCTCTGGTTCTTCTTGACGGCCAACCCTTGCTCTCCTTTAGGTCGAGGCTAAAAGGTTGTATTTATAGGGTAGAAGTCGCTAGGTTTGTGAAGTGTTGAAAAAGGAAACTTTCCGGTTAACCGGCCTTGATGATTTGCGACGTGATTGGACCGGGTTCAGGACAAGTAAACCACCAAAAGAAATCTGGGCTTGTGTTAAGTCGAGACAGGGTCCATGCCGCAGAATCCCGGGCTGTTTGTGGCGCCAAGTCTCCATGGGCTTCGTTTGCTCGCCTGGCGGACACGTCTTGGGAGAAAATTATTTTCTCCATGATGGTTGATCCAAATGGCTTGAATCAACTTCTCCGTGATGCATGACTCAAATATCTATCCAGAAAGACCAAGATCATGATTTTTGGACGTCGGAAAGGCCTTCAACCGCGGCCATCTTTCGGTTGTTTCGGTTTTGTCCAAATGCGAGAATCGGACAAATGGAGTTTTGTTGAGGCTCTTGACTTGGAAACTTGCATGGATTATGGTTTGTGGCTCTTTTGCTCCTTTTTGAATCCTTTTTGATGTTTTAACCTGTTAAGACTCTAAAACCAACAAATACAAGAAAACTACCTCTAAAGGCATAAAACCTTATTGAAAATACTTGAAAACATAAATAAATACTAAGTAAAATCATGCAAATTATGGATATATCAACTCCCCCAGACTTATCTTTTGCTTGTCCCCAAGCAAACTAAGCATGGAAAAGAGGTTTGAAAACATGAGAACTCTTAAATCCTTTTGGAAATCCATATTGACCTTTATTTTAGTGATCCACATAAAACAGCAACGACATTTAGAATTAAGAACAAGAAAGTTCATACCATGAGTTTTGCAATCATCCCAAAGCAATCCACTTCTCTTTAGGCCATCCAAATTCGCCACCTTTGACTCCTTTAGTTTCTAGAGGTGTGGTCTCAACTAGGGAATATCGATCAAAGGGGTTATAGACTCATACCCATCCTCTTTTTATAAAACACATGTCTTGGCTCTTGTTTCACCTCTCTCTCTTTTCACTTCTTAAGTCGATTCATCCCTTTTTTAGGGTAGCATAGTATTTTTTTATTCGACATCTTCTCCTCTTTGTGGAGGTTTTTGATGGATCTTCCATAGACGCGAGTATTGATGGTTGTAGCCACCTAATCCCCGGTTACTTGGACCTTGGTGCATTTTCTTAAATTTGAAGGGGAGAGAGAGGGGAAACCGAACTCACGCAGACTTTTCACTTGGTAGTGAGGATAGGGAGTTATGCCCTTTGTAAAGCCAAGCCCCTAGCCGAGAAGGTTAAGTTCATTAAGGTGCGGAGTCAAAGATGGATCCTTCTTAAGCCCTTGGAGATGTGGAAATTTTTGGTAGATCAATCCAATCATGGTGCACATGTGATGAAGTAAACTGCCAAATACTGATCAATGTTCACTTAAACATAGGCACAACAATGGTTAGGTCCAAGATAAAGTCATGATTCTCGACAAAAATTTTGACTCAATTAAAATGACTCGATGAAAAGAAAAATGATGCAAGATGAAATGCCAAAATGAACAGACTTATTAGTATAATCCCCCCCAGACTTAACTTGCACCGTCCCGGTGTAAGAAAAATCAGATTAAGAGAGGTAAAGATGGAATAAAATGGAAAAGGGAAAGGTTAGGATGATGTTACCAAGTGTTGACCAGTTGTGATGAAGATAAGGGTCAGATAACTGATTGGGGCTCCTCTGTAGGCATGATTGGTCGGTGAATTTTGAATTTCCAGGCCTGATTCTCCTCGGTTTGCATTTTGGTCGAGTATGGCTCATTTGGTTGACCCGAAATGAGTGCTATGAACCACAGAACAAACCGTTAAGAATTTCATGTACAATATTGAAATTTTACCGTCCAAGTTGATATTTTAGAGCTCCTGGTGAAGATTTAGATCAAACGAACGAGCGGTTTGGGAGATTCGTCATTTGGTGGTCCATTCGGTCGACCGGATGATAGTGCAATGGACCACAGCTCGAATGATGAAGAATTCTCTGACCTATCTTGAGATTCCATCGACCAACCTCATATTTTATGGGCACTGGTGAAGTGTGGCGCCAAACGAACGAGCGGACTGAGAGTTCCTTCACAAAGTGGTCAATTCGGCTCCGGGAAGAGTTTCTTGACTTCTTTGTGTTTGGCTTGTTCGTTCCTTGATGTTCTTCTGGAATAATGATATTGAATCTCCAAGAATCCATTTCCAGCTGGTGGCATATGTGCTTACCTCGTGATCCGTTCACATTCCTCCGTCCTATCTTTTGGATTTGCCGACCAACATGGTGTTGTTTAGCCGCCTGTGAAGTTTGGTGGACATCGGTCACGTGGTTTGGGAGATGGTTGATGTTGGTCCTCCGTTGCACCCGTTTGGCCGAGAGAATCTCGCCGGATGGAATATCTTGAAAGCTACTCGACCGTTTTGTGATTTTCTTCGACCAATGTGATTCTGCTTCCCTCCTTTAGCATTCCCAGGTCGTGCCTGCCCTCTTGGTGTCGCCTTTGACAAGGGTGGGATGAATGGGTGGGACATGTTCTTGTTTGGTCTCCACTTGGGTCTTCATCCTAACAAAATGCATGCAATAATGATGTGAAAACTGAAAATGATAAAGAAAAATACCGTGTGGGTTGCCTCCCACTAAGCGGTTGTTTTAAAGTCATCTAGCTTGACTCCCTTTTTTATTTGTTTGGTTAGGTGCGGATGTGATCGGCCAAAGGGTTTGGGATCCCTTTGGTGTCTTCACACACTGGTTCAGGTGGCTCATGAGGTGGTTTGGGCTCTCCATGATCATCTTCCATGTCATCCTTGAAGACCAAAGCTCTCGGAAAAAGTCTTAAGGTTTTTCCGAGTTTCTCCTTTGCGGTTTGCTCATCTTTGGGATCCGGATCCTTTGGGAAAAGGACTCTTATGCTGGCAAAGGATTTAGGCACACCGTCAGGCTCTTCTTCAGCTCCATGATCGTCAAAGGATGGTGACAAGACCGAGTGAATGTCTTGGAAGACATCTTTATGTTTCAGCTTCAACGGCTTCATCGCTTCCTTCGGTTTTGGATAAGGCTCGCTCTTCTTGGTGCTTTTAGGCCGCTCGGCTCCTTTTCTTGGCATGAGAGTGCTTCTTTCTGGTAGTAACTTAGGCTCACCTTAGGCTCCTTGAAATATTTAAATCCCAAATCTTTGGCTAATGCAAGAGACATGAGGTTCACATTTGCTCCACTATCACACAAGCAATCAGTGAGTTGGTATCCATTGATACTAGCTGGGATCACAAACTTCCCGGGATCCTCTTGTTTCAGCAATGGCTTGTTCTCAAGCCTTCTCTTGTAAGCTCTCTTCGACTCCCATGTGTACCTCTCCGGTTTGTGCCTCTCCTTAGGCTCATCTTCTCTTTCTTCTTCTTGAGATGGTACGGAGGCAATGGCCGGTGGATCCTCCTTGGATGAAACAACGCTACAAAACTTTTGCGGATTCACCTCGTGTTGCTTCTTGGCTGCTTCGGCCGTTTGAGAGATTTGAACTTCCAACTTCTGGACATGGGTTGACAACGACCCAAATTTGTTATTTAGATCACCAAACATGTGATCTATCTTCTCATGTAAGATCTTGGTAGCTTGCCTTTGCTCCTCCATGTATTTCTTAATCGCCACATCCATCTTCTCTTCTTGTTGAGCCGGTGCAACTCCTTGAGGAAAAGTGAATGGCTGCTTCACTTGGTAGACTCCCTTAGGATAGAATTGTTGCTTAGGCTGGTACTGACCTCCTTGATACGTGTTTTGGCTTCCTTGATAAGTGTTTTGGCTCGGATAGACTTGATCATTCGGGTTCTCCACATTGGTGCTTCGGTAAGAGAGGTTGGGATAGGGGCGGGATGGCTGGTTGTATCCTCTATTACCGTAGTTTCCTCCTATGTAGTTGACTTCCTCTTGATTCTCTTCTGCTCCATCTCTCATAAACTCCATGAGAGGCTCTTCATTAGTAGCCAAAACATCATCAATGGCATGCACTCCTCGGTTGTTCTTTAGTAGTTGTGAGACCATGTTCTTCAACTCCAAGATTTGAGTTGATTCTGATGATGAGCTCGTGGTTCTCACTCCTCTATTGTACTCAGGGCAGGCATTGGAATCACTTACAGCAAGATTCTCGATCAAAAGCTTGGCCTCCGGCACCGATTTGGTCATGAAGTTACCATTGCTCGCGGTGTCAAGTGAAAGCTTGTACTTGTGATCAATCCCATTGTAGAAGATGTTCCAAAGGTTACCTTCTGAGAAGCCATGGTTAGGGTAATCTCTTGCATACTCCTTGAAGCGCTCCAAAGCTTCATAGAAAGACTCCATTGGTGCTTGCTTAAACCCGGATATCTTGCTCCTTATAGAGTTTGATCTTTGCTTGGTGTAGAATTTGTTTAAGAAAGCTCCCTTGTACTCATTCCATGTTGTAATGGATTGAGGTGGCAGAGACTTTACCCACTTAAGTGCCTTGTCACTTAGAGAGAAGGTAAACAACTTGCACTTGAAGTAGTCCGGTGACACTCCATTGATCCGAGTAGTGCTACATATCTCCTCAAAGGTATCGACATGGTGTCAAGTGGGTGCTCGGTGGACAAACCATGGAATTGGTTTTGTTTCACCAAGGCAATGATTTGTGGCTTGATCTCAAAGTCGTTCCTTGGAGGCTGAGGTGGTCGGATTGGATTCCGATCCAAGAAAAATGCATCGGAGTAATCAAAATCTCCCATAGTCGGGTGCCTTGGATGCTGAGCGAATTGTGCTCTCCTTGGAGGCACATGCGGTTGGGCTTGAGGCATCCCTTGGTGACCGCCATGGGGGTTTTGATGATGCTGGTTTGGTTGCTGACAGGCGTCTTGTTGACCCGGTTGTTGTTGTTGCGGCTGTTGCGGTTGATCGGCTGCACTCGGAGGTTGTTGTTGAACGTTCGGTTGAGGAATGGCTCCTCCTTGTGCCGCCTGATCAGCTCCAGCTCCTTGTGGGACGTGGGGGGCTTGTGGTTGTTGCTCCTGGTCAGGGGCTTGCTGTTGGCCACCTTGTGCCACTCCTTCTCCGGCTTGATTCCCGGCCATCATTCTTTCTCTCCTTATTCTCCTAAGTGTTCTTTCAAGCTGGTCAATGTCAAAATCCTCCCAATTTGGGTTGTTTGAGTTGGACCTTGTTGTCATGCACCTAGAAGACAACAAGAGAAAGAGTTAAGTAAAATTTTATGGTTTTTTAAGATTTTATGAAAAGCAAAAAGTAAAATGCAAGAATTAAAAGAACTAGACTAAAAATCAATCAAAAAACTTGAAAGAAATGCAACTCTCCCCCGGCAACGGCGCCAAAGAGCTTGATGCGTTGGGTTTTATGCTTTAAACTAATACAATTTATAACCCAACTTGGTAGAGCTGCAAGTGCACAGCCGTGGTAAGTCGGGGTCGAACACAAGGAGGAGTGATCTCGTTTCAAGTCTATGTTGATTGATGAGTAGCTAGGACAGAAAATATGAGTGTGTGGTGATCCTAAAATCAAAAGAAAACAATGCAAATAAGTAAATGAGGTGGTAAACAAGATGAGAAAGGTGTTAGGCAAAGGATAATCAATGGAAACATTCAATGAGATGACAAGAGATTGCATGGGATAAGTTATAAACCGCCTTGAACTCACAACACTAAGGTATAGCCTTTCCACTTTTGTGGCTCCGGCCACTATGCTTAAACAACCTAAAAGACTCAACTTTCGATGGTTATTACAAGTTATAAGCATGCATTAATCAATGTTTAAGTTGTGATTGTTCACTAAGTTCCTTAGGTGGACTTTTGGAAGCCTAAAACACTTAGCTCATCAAATACTAGTTTCGGCAAAATACAACAAGCTTTTGGAGAGTGTGTCAACCTAGGTTCGAGTTGTTTAGGCGCGCTTTCCTAACAACAAGCATTATGAACAAGCAAAGATGAAGGTCCAATTGTGAAATCCCGTTTTATGCAATCATATAATTCAAATCATGTCATGAGCCCATCGATCTCCCTCGGCCCAACCGAGAGATTTACTCGGCCATGACGCAAACAAGCAAGCAAAGCATGATTGAAGGCATAATCATAAGCATAAGTAAGAGATAAAGGGAATAGAAAAGCTTCTCTATTGAAGAACAAAGTCGAATCCTCCCTTGAAACTCTTAGATTTAAAGTATAAAAGTGACAAAGTCAAGAAGATGAAAGAACAAGGTTTTATGTGAGCTAGGGTCTTGAGCGGCGTGATGTACACATATTTAGCCTTGTTTCAGCATCCTTTATTCATCATTTTTGTATACATATCACACCACTTCGTCACGTTTCATCTCCATTTGCATCCACTTACCACACTTCATAGCATTTGCATTAGCATTGCATGTTTCGTCGCTTTTGGAGTTGTTTTCAGGTATATTTGGAGCATTGGAGGGTGTTTTGGAGGTGGAGGATTAGTGCCTGAACCAGAGAGGTGAAGTGGAGTCCAGAACCTGTTGCTTGGGAGAAAAGGAAGCGCACTTGACGGGGTCCATATACGCACTCGACGAGGTCCAGACATGCACGTCGAGTTGCACATCGAGTCCAGAATAAAGGAGCCGCCTTTACACGAACTCGACGTGAACCAGACATACAAGTCGACTTGGTAGTCGAGTCGAAGCCAAAGGTGCAACCTTTAGAAGCACTCGATGAATTCCACACATACACGTCGAGTTGGACGTCAAGTCCACACGCGCGTGACCTATTTTACCTTTTTCTGCAACTTAGTATAAAAACCCTGTGATGTCACTTTTGCACTCTGTCGAATTTTTATTCCTGCTTTTAACTTTCAGAAAACACAAAATCGCCTCTGTAGTGTTCTTGATTTGCATTCCAGATTCCTTCTAAGTTTTAATCAATTTGTGCTTGCTTCCTTCTTTGAACTTGATTGCTTCCTTTCTGTCTCTCTTCTGATGCTAGTTTTACAGCTTTCCGAGTTTGACTTGATGAAGTTGGTTTCTGAGTAGTTTTCTTAGATTCTTAAGGATGGGTTAGATTAATGAAGAACCATGGTTACCTAGAGTGTTTAAGCCTTGATTTCATAGTTTCCCTTCTTGATTAGTATTCTTAATGCTGATTCCTTCTTGATCATTTGGAATCCGAAGCTAGGCATTTCAGCACCCAGAAGGTGTTTGATGAAATGCCTGAACCAGCTTTTAAAAGAAATTTGCATATCATACCTAGGATACTAGCGTTTTTGATTGCACTTTAGCTTTTGCGAACTGATTCCTAATGCTTGTTGGTGTGGATTTCGCCATGAGAGTGGGTCAGGAACACACACCAACTCGATAGCTTATGCCACGAGAGTGGATTAGCTTGCTATCGAGTTCGCAGCCAAGGGAACAGCTCTGTCTGAGTTCTGTTGAACACCATAGTGTTGACCATGGAATTTCATTAGTCAATAACACCCATTCTTAGGATCTTTGTTTAATTTGATTTTGATCTTGATTTTAAATCTTAAAGCTTTTGTCGTTTTTATCTTGTTGCATTTGTTCATTCTAGCTTATGGATTATAGTTTATCATTTTACATTTTACCTTTGTTCACTTGATAGCGTCGCGTCTGGACGCCGTGAAGTACCATTGCATTTGTATTTGCATTTTCCATTTCTGTGTTTAGGTTGATAGTTTAGAATTCACACCCTTGCATTTGGCTTGACTTACCTTCACTCGATCACGTCCTGATTGCATAGCATCTCGCCCATTTGGATTTGACACCTTCTTACACTGCATCGACATGATAGTGTTAATAGGTTAATTCGTAGTAAAATCCTACTATCAATTTGGCGCCGTTGCCGATTGGGTGTTAGTTTGCTACATTTAGGATTTCGAGTAACTTAAGATCAAGTTCGTTTCCAGTTTCCCATATATTAAAATTGCCTATTCTCTCTGCCTTTGTCTCTGTTTTCTCAGGTACCTTACAGTGCGAACTCGACGTGACAGACTCTGTACCACGTCGAGTTGGTAGTCTCTGGTTGTATGCGAACTCGATCGCAAGGCAGTGACAGCTTGTTTCCTTTGATTGAAAACATCAACCGTCGAAACAGTATTGAAAGGGTCCTTCGTGAACGGGTCAGAACAGAGAATCAGGCAGAACATACTGAATCTGTGCAGTGTAGAGACGCCATGGATGACCATCAGGGTAATGGCGGGGCTGACGCTCGAGCGGTCAGACCCATTGGAGCGGGTGATGCTCCAAACGCACATACGCAGAGGCAGGGGATTGTTCCTCCACCGGTGCAGAACAACAATTTCGATATCAAGCTCGGAATGATCAATTTGGTGAATAAGATGTTCCATGGTTTGCCCTGCGAAGATCCTATAGACCACCTCGATGAGTTCGACCGGCTTTGTAACCTGTCTCGGGTTAATGGTGTTTCTGAGGACGCCATCAAGTTGCGCCTCTTCCCTCTATCACTTGGGGAGAAGGCACACCAGTGGGAGAAGAACTTGTCCCACAACTCTATCACAACCTGGAACGACTGCAAGAAGGCGTTCCTTGCGAAGTTTTTCTCCACGGGAAGGACAGCTAAGCTCCGTAGCGACATCTCGAGCTTCCACCAGAAGAAGAAACGTTTTCTGAGGCTTGGGAATGTTTCAAGTGCTATACGAGTCAGTGCCCACACCACAGTTTCAGTAATGAGTCCCTGCTCAGCACTATGTATAGAGGTGTTCTCCCGAAGTACAGGCAGATGCTCGATACCGCGAGCAACGGAGACTTCCTGAACCAAGACGTTGAGGACGGCTGGCAGCTTGTGGAGAACATAGCTCGATCAGATGGCAACAACAACGAAGAGTATGACCGCACAAACCGTAGCTCTGTCGAGTCTGATGACAAGTTGAAAAAGGAAGTGAAGGGCTTTAATGAAAAGTTGGATAAGCTACTTCAGGCTCAGTCCACTATGAAGCATGTTCATTTCATCTCTGAAGACGAATTTGTTCCTGTCCAAGAAGGGGAGGTTGACCAGCAGACTCAGGAGATCAGTTACATCCAAAACAACCAGGGTGGCTACAACAAAGGCTGTTACACGTACAAAGCCAACCCAAATCTGTCCTACAGAAGTACGAATGTCGCCAATCCTCAGGATCAGGTCTATCCTCCACAGACACCGCAGAGTCAGCCTATGCAGCAGCAGAGTCAACCTCAGCAGCAGCAAGTGTTCGTTCCACGAGGGCAGTTTGTGAGCCAACAGGGCGGCTATCAACCTAGACAGCAGCAGGGAGCACCACCAGGGTTTGCTCCTCAGCAGGTACAAGCGCCACAGCTTCAGGAACCCGACATGAAGGCGATGTTACAACAGCTTCTTCAAGGTCAAGCTAATGGAGTTATTGAGACAAGTAAGAAGCTTGCGAAGATGAACAACAAGCTTGATTCCTTAAACTCCAGGATTACGACCATTGAGAACAACCGTGCCTCCTCTTCTACAGAACACCCTGGTCAACTCCCTGGGAAGGCCATTCAGAATCCCAAGGACCATTGCCATGTCGTCCAATTCAACGCTGATGAAGAACAGGCTGCTGAGAACGAACGAGCCATTCAGGAGATTACAGTACTTCTTTACGGTTGTGATGTTGATTGTTCACCAGTCTCAAAGACTACACTCGATCGAGTTGAGAAGGAAGCCTCGATCGAGTCCAACACTTGTTCCCCTACTCACCATGATCTTCTGACTCGATCAAGTCAGCATTCACCCGAACCCAGAACGTTTATCCCACCCGTCTCTAAACCTATAACATCTTGTCCAAGCAGAGTCCTTCCCAAGCTCAAAGATCAGGGGAAATTCACAATTCCGTGCTCTCTTGGTCATTTGCAGCTCGATGATGCGCTTGTTGATTCTGGAGCTAGTGTCAACTTGATTTCGCTTGGTATGGTTAAGAGGTTGACTGCCCAGCACTTGATGAAGCAGCCTGGTCCATCTATCATGTTTGGAGATGCTTCCTCAAAACCACCACTTGGTCTTATCCTAGATTACCCTCTGAAGATTGGGAGTTGCACCATACCCACAGATCTCACTGTTCTGGATATGGTTGATAAGAAGGAGGTCCCTTTCATACTTGGAACCCCGTTCCTCACTACAGCAGGAGCCTCCATCGATTTCCCAAACAGGCTAGTGATCCTCCACCATGTGAACAGCCAAGTCTCATATCCAGTAAAGACTTTTTCTACAGAGTATTGTGGGACTATCACAACTGCGGAGTTGGACTGCAATGTGATTACTCCCGATACTATTGAGTATGAAAACGAGCTGCATATTGCGCCTCCCGAGCCTATTTAGAATGAGCCGGGAATCATTGATGGCGAAAGCCTTTTTGCATTGTTCACTGAGCCACTAGGAAGGGCTCAACAGGGGAGGGTGAGGATGGTTTCACAGGCTGTCACAAGGGTAGAAAGAAAAAAACCAAGGAACCCAAACCCGTTAACCTCTACCCCATCTCCGTCTACGGTGATTCTGCTACCGATGGAACTCAAGGAAGGGAAACTTGAGTATAAGATCACATTCACGGGAAGGTCTAAACCCTTCTCGAGTGCCAGAGCTATCGTCAGCCCCGAGATTCAGAACGATCCGATGAAGCTAAAAGAACTTCTCTCTAAGGTTCTGACCATCACCCCTGAAGACAGGCCTAACTCCAACCCCCACTAGCCAGAGGAAGAACAGTCAAGCTTAGCGACCTTAAACAAGCTCACTTGGGAGGAAGTTCCATGGATATCCTTGTACATATTTCTTTAAATTGCTCATCTAATATGTTTTGTTGTGTTTTTCTGTTTAAGTTTTTCAGAATAAGGGTTTGAGCCAAAGGAATCCAGTTCAAAACGGGGCTCCTACACTCGATCGAGTGAGGCACTGAAGAAAAATCAGCTCGGCCGAGCTTGATTTAACTTGATCGAGTTAACCTGGTTTGGTAAGAGACTCCTTTGCTTTCGACTCCCCTCTTTTCACATCCTGTGTTTTATTTTCCTTGCTTTTGCTTTTCTCTCATTCTTTCTCTTAGACTTCTGTTACACAAGGGACTGTGTAATTTAAGTTTGGGGGAGGGTCTGAGAGCCATTTGATATTGTGTTTTGTTTTCTTATTTCAATTTTTCATCTCTTGATTCTGCATGCATCTAAGGCATAGAAAACCATAAAATTTTGAAAATGTTTCGAAAAATCCAAAAATATTCATGTAGTTGCATTCACATTTGTTAGATTAAGTCTCCATTGCATCACATAGCTTCACAATCATGCTGCATTGTTGATATAGCCTTGTAAAATAACCATCTCATGCGATATGATATGTGCCTTGGTTCTTGATTCTCTGATGCATTTGGGTGAGATTGAAGCATTTAAAAAGAAATCGTGTTTAACTTGATCACATTGTGACATGCACATCTCACTTGATCACTGCTGCGAATTGATGCTTATCCCTGTTTATCTGAACCTTAATCTTGACTTTTAAATATCATTGCATGCATTGAAAGCAACTCATGGATAGCATACATATCTGGACAATCTTTTCCCATCTATTTATCTTCTTTGTTTGTCCATGTAGTTTTTTTCCCCACACCCTGAACACTATAGCCTTTTTCTTCAAACCCGCATTACTCTTGTGTGTGCTTGTGAGGCCTTGTTTCGATCATGCTTAGCAGAATGTGTTGAGTTTAAACCGGCAAGAGTAGGATGTCTAGGTATCTAGTTCGATCTTGGGTTTATTTTCAGGCTAAGTTTGGGGTGACGTCTTGGACGCTACGATGTCATATTCGAAAAGCGGGAAAAGAAAGTTACCATTTTAAAGCAAGGGAGTTGATTTGTGTTTCAGAAAGGGGCTAGTAAAGGTTTGGGAACTGTTTAAGAAAAGAAAAAGGGTTCTAAGTGTGAAAGAAAAGAAGACAATTGCCTCAATTAGTTAAAAGAAAGAAAATTGTTCCCTTAGTGATAGAATTCCCAAACCGCTAGATGTTAGCATAAGATCACCTCTCCCTTGGCTAGTTTACAAAAGAAAAAGAAGAAAAGAGCAAATTGCTCCACATAAGGGCGCAAAGCCCAAAGGGTAGTTAGGAGTTCTTGGTTTCTAATGGGGTTCGGGTGTTGACGCTGTCAAGTCGATGCTAGGTAGCTAGAGGTTCTGCTCTTGCATCATCCTTGGTTATAACTCTTAGCATTCTGCCAAAGCATTGTCATTTTATGAGAGATCCCTGTTCTTTAAACCGTTTTATGACTTTAAGAAACCATCTTTTTCTCTTGACCTTTACCTTGAGCCAAATGAGTTGCTAATTTGCATGTTTATGATTCATTGTTCACCTTAATAAATGTTAAAGGGATTTGCTGATAAGAATGCATTGTTTGAGTGACTGTGAAGTTGGATAGATCTTGTTAAAAATAACATTGATTTTCAAAGAAGTAGCTCTCACCTTGCTGCATTTTAGAACCGTGAATCAAGACATATATCAAATCGTTTTTGCTTGTTATTTTTGGTTGTATCAATTCGTTTTCAAACCTCATCCATTTCACTATTCTTGTTTGTTTGCTTGAGGGCAAGCAAAAGATAAGTTTGGGGGTGTTGATGTACACATATTTAGCCTTGTTTCAGCATCCTTTATTCATCATTTTTGCATACATATCACACCACTTCGTCACGTTTCATCTCCATTTGCATCCACTTACCACACTTCATAGCATTTGCATTAGCATTGCATGTTTCGTCGCTTTTGGAGTTGTTTTCAGGTATATTTGGAGCATTGGAGGGTGTTTTGGAGGTGGAGGATTAGTGCCTGAACCAGAGAGGTGAAGTGGAGTCCAGAACCTGTTGCTTGGGAGAAAAGGAAGCGCACTTGACGGGGTCCATATACGCACTCGACGAGGTCCAGACATGCACGTCGAGTTGCACATCGAGTCCAGAATAAAGGAGCCGCCTTTACACGAACTCGACGTGAACCAGACATACAAGTCGACTTGGTAGTCGAGTCGAAGCCAAAGGTGCAACCTTTAGAAGCACTCGATGAATTCCACACATACACGTCGAGTTGGACGTCAAGTCCACACGCGCGTGACCTATTTTACCTTTTTCTGCAACTTAGTATAAAAACCCTGTGATGTCACTTTTGCACTCTGTCGAATTTTTATTCCTGCTTTTAACTTTCAGAAAACACAAAATCGCCTCTGTAGTGTTCTTGATTTGCATTCCAGATTCCTTCTAAGTTTTAATCAATTTGTGCTTGCTTCCTTCTTTGAACTTGATTGCTTCCTTTCTGTCTCTCTTCTGATGCTAGTTTTACAGCTTTCCGAGTTTGACTTGATGAAGTTGGTTTCTGAGTAGTTTTCTTAGATTCTTAAGGATGGGTTAGATTAATGAAGAACCATGGTTACCTAGAGTGTTTAAGCCTTGATTTCATAGTTTCCCTTCTTGATTAGTATTCTTAATGCTGATTCCTTCTTGATCATTTGGAATCCGAAGCTAGGCATTTCAGCACCCAGAAGGTGTTTGATGAAATGCCTGAACCAGCTTTTACAAGAAATTTGCATATCATACCTAGGATACTAGCGTTTTTGATTGCACTTTAGCTTTTGCGAACTGATTCCTAATGCTTGTTGGTGTGGATTTCGCCATGAGAGTGGGTCAGGAACACACACCAACTCGATAGCTTATGCCACGAGAGTGGGATTAGCTTGCTATCGAGTTCGCAGCCAAGGGAACAGCTCTGTCTGAGTTCTGTTGAACACCATAGTGTTGACCATGGAATTTCATTAGTCAATAACACCCATTCTTAGGATCTTTGTTTAATTTGATTTTGATCTTGATTTTAAATCTTAAAGCTTTTGTCGTTTTTATCTTGTTGCATTTGTTCATTCTAGCTTATGGTTTATAGTTTATCATTTTACATTTTACCTGTTCACTTGATAGCGTCGCGTCTGGACGCCGTGAAGTACCATTGCATTTGTATTTGCATTTTCCATTTCTGTGTTTTGGTTGATAGTTTAGAATTCACACCCTTGCATTTGGCTTGACTTACCTTCACTCGATCACGTCCTGATTGCATAGCATCTCGCCCATTTGGATTTGACACCTTCTTACACTGCATCGACATGATAGTGTTAATAGGTTAATTCGTAGTAAAATCCTACTATCACGGCGCCTCCTTTCTCCTCCCTGGACTGCGCAGATCTCTCTCTCTCTGGTTCTTCTTGACGGCCAACCCTTGCTCTCCTTTAGGTCGAGGCTAAAAGCTTGTATTTATAGGGTAGAAGTCGCTAGGTTTGTGAAGTGTTGAAAAAGTTAACTTTCCGGTTAACCGGCCTTGATGATTTGCGACGTGATTAGACCGGGTTCAGGACAAGTAAACCACCAAAAGGAAGCTGGGCTTGTGTTAAGTCGAGACAGGGTTCATGCCGCGGAATCCCAGGCTGTTTGTGGCGCCAAGTCTCCATGGGCTTCGTTTGCTTGCCTGGCGAACACGTCTTGGGATAAAAAGAGTTTCTCCATGATGGTTGATCCAAATGGCTTGAATCCACTTCGCCGTGATGCATGACTCAAATATCTATCCAGAAAGATCAAGATCATGATTTTTGGACGTCGGAACGACCTTCAACCGCGGCCATCTTTCGGATGCTCCGGTTCTGTCCAAATACGAGAATCGGACAAATGGAGTTTTGTTGAGGCTCTTGACTTGGAAACTTGCATGGATTATGGTTTGAGGCTCTTTTGCTCCTTTTTGAATCCTTTTTGATGTTTTAACCTGTTAAGACTCTAAAACCAACAAATACAAGAAAACTACCTCTAAAGGCATAAAACCTTATTGAAAATACTTGAAAACATAAATAAATACTAAGTAAAATCATGCAAATTATGGATATATCAACTCCCCCAGACTTATCTTTTGCTTGTCCCCAAGCAAACTAAGCATGGAAAAGAGGTTTGAAAACATGAGAACTCTTAATCCTTTTGGAAATCCATATTGACCTTTATTTTAGTGATCCACATAAAACAGCAACGACATTTAGAATTAAGAACAAGAAAGTACATACCATGAGTTTTGCAATCATCCCAAAGCAATCCACTTCTCTTTAGGCCATCCAAATTCGCCACCTTTGACTCCTTTAGTTTCTAGAGGTGTGGTCTCAACTAGGGAATATCGATCAAAGGGGTTATAGACTCATACCCATCCTCTTTTTATAAAACACATGTCTTGGCTCTTGTTTCACCTCTCTCTCTTTTCACTTCTTAAGTCGATTCATCCCTTTTTTAGGGTAGCATAGTATTTTTTTATTCGACATCTTCTCCTCTTTGTGGAGGTTTTTGATGGATCTTCCATAGACGCGAGTATCATGCAAATTATGGATATATCAACTCCCCCAGACTTATATTTTGCTTGTCCCCAAGCCAACTAAGCATGGAAAAGAGGTTGGAAAACATGAGAACTCTTAAATCCTTTTGTTATTGCTATGTTTGTTTTCTAGTGCTCATCTTTTGTTCCATACTGTGAGATGGACGGAGTGGCTAGAGGTCGAGGTAGAGGCCACTGTAGAGGCTGTGGCAAGGGCCGTGGAGGCCGGGGTCGGGGTCGTGGAGAACCAGCGGAGTCGGACATGAGTGTAGTGCCGAATGTGGCGACTACGACGGAGACCCAGTGTGTTTCTTTGGCGGGTGAGGCCGGTTTGGGCGTCGGTGGTGGCGCGGGAGTTGGGGCGGGCCCAGGTGCGGGTGCTGCTCCGGCTCAGCAGGGTCGAGATGACCTAGTTGTGGGGTTGCTGACACAGTTGCTGGCACATTTTCCGCCAGTGGTTCCGCATCAGGCTCCGGTGTTCCTCCGGTGGCCGAGGTGCAACATGGAGCTGCGGTGGCAGTGCAGCCAGGGGTTGTGGCTGTAAGTGTTCCGCTTTATCTAGAGATGATGAGGCCGATGCAGCGGATTGGGACGCCTTTCTTTGAGAGCGGGGTTGGTCCAGAGAAGGCCGATAAGTGGAGATCAAGACTGGAGCGGAATTTACGGTCAATCAGATATCCAGTGGAGTACCAGGTGGAGTTAGCTGTCCACTATATGAGTGGTGACGCACATTTGTGGTGGCGGGCCATTGACGGGAGGAGAGCTGTTTGGGCTTGGGGCGAGTTTGTGGCGGAGTTTGAGACCAAGTACTTCCCTCAGGAGGCTCGGGATCGACTTCAGTTGCGGTTTATAGCGTTATCTCAGGGGGATCGTTTGGTGCGCGAGTACGACGCCGAGTTCAGCAGGTTGGTGGTGCATACCGGTCTCGGTATAGGTGGTGAGCGTCGACTCCTGCAGAGGTTTCTTCAAGGTCTTCGGTCGAGTATCAGCACTCAGTGCAGAGGTGGTATGTACACCACGAGATCAGAGTTAGTGGAGCTAGCAGCTTCCATTGAGGAGGACCTTCGTGAGCAGGTTGGTCTGGTAGCGGTGTTGTCTACAGTTGCTCCTGCTATCCAGCCTCGGAGCCAGCAGTAGCAGCCGCAGCAGCGCCGAGGTTCGAGTGTTGGTTCTGGTTCTGGCATGGGCGGCAAGTCTGCGCAGGACCAGAAGATGAGTCGGGAGGAGGTTTCTTCCAGTAGCCATTTTCCACGTGGTGCGTGTTACGGGTTTGGGAGCATGGAGCACCGTGTGTCTAGCTGTCCCAAGAAGGAGGTGTATCGGGATACTAGAGTGTGTTTTCATTGCGGAGAGTCGGGGCATATCAGGCCGATGTGTCCCAAGATGCAGAGCATTGCAGTTGCAGCGGTTCGGCCAGTAGCCGCTCAGCCAGTAGCTCAGATTGCATCAGTGCAATCAGTGGGCCAGTTTGGGTTGGGGCCGCAAGTCTATTCTTCGGCAGAGGTCGGTCAGACGAGTCTGGCCGGGCAGATCATAGGTCGGTCAAACGAGTCTGATCGGTTGACCAAGTCAGCACATTTTCTGGCCATTAAGAAGACAGATAGAGCAGCTGTTTTGGCTAAGAAGTTTGTGCGAGAGATTGTGAGGCTGCATGGAGTGCCAGCCAGTATTGTGTCAGACTGAGATCCGAGATTTGCCTCAGAGTTTTGGAGGGCATTTAAGACTGAGATGGGCACTAAAGTGCACATGAGTAAAACTTATCATCCGCAGACAGATGGGCAGTCAGAGAAGACTATTCAGACTTTAGAGGATCTTATTGAGGATGTGTGTGCTGGATTGGGGTGGTCATTGGGCAGATCACTTGAGCTTGGTTGAGTTTGCTTACAATAACAGCTTCTAGGCGAGTATTGGCATGGCTCCTTTTGAGGCTTTGTATGGGAGGCCATGTAGGACACCCTTATGATGGATCCAAGTGGGGGAGCGCAGCATTTATGGAGCTATTTATGTCCAGGAGACGATAGAGAAGGTTCGTGTTGTGAGGCTGAATATGAAGGTAGCTCAGGATAGACAGAAGAGCTACGCAGATAGACGCAGACGAGAGCTTGAGTTTCAAGTTGGAGATAGAGTGTATCTCAAGATGGCTATGTTGAGGGGTCCTAATAGATCCATAGCAGAGAACAAGCTGAGTCCGCGTTTTATGGGTCTGTTTCTGGTGGTGGAGCGAGTGGGACCGTTGGCGTACAGATTGAAGTTACCTCCGATTATGAGAGCCTTTCACCAGGTGTTTCATGTGTCGATGCTGAGCAAGTGTCTTCACCCTTCTGAGGAGTTAGTGGCTAGGATTCCAGAGGATCTTAGGCCATATTTGACGGTTTCGGCAGTTCCTGTGAGGATTCTTGAGAGGAGAGTCAAGGTTCTGCGGAACAAGAGTATACCGTTGCTGAGAGTCTTGTGGGATTGTAGCGGTACAGAGGAGGAGACTTGGGAGCCAGAGGCAAAGATGAAGTTGAAGTCCAGGAAGTGGTTCGACAAGCAGGTCGCGGAGTGAGCTTCTTTCGTCTTTGTGGTTTTGTTTTGTAGCTTTGAACTTTGATGTTGTTGTATTTTCGTTTTCGTTGTAACGATATACATTTTGGAGTTTTATGAGATGGAGTTTTCCTCTTTATCGTTGTTATTTAATGTTGTTTCGGATGTTACACGTGTTGACCAGTTGGGTTGTGAGACAGTTGTGATCTTATTGTTATAGATGCTTCATAATTTTTCTCTAAGGGTTGCGGTCCTGAATAACTCATTACGTTTTTTGAGACGTTGGTTCTCTGGCAGACTTATCTGAGAGCCGTGGCCTCAGTATGAGTGGCTTATCCGAGTGTTGTGGCTTCGGTATAAGCGGTGGCAAGCCCATCTAGGAGGCCGTGGCCCCAGTTTGGGTAGTTGCTGATTTGTTTGGGTGTCGTGGCCCCAATACAAGTGGTTTGGTTCAGAGTTATTTGGGAGCCGTGGCCCCAATATAATTGTTTTGGATAATGAGTTAAGAGTAAAGATGTTTGGAGACATGCATATAGCATAGGATTGCACGTAGGTCTCGGGGATCGCGTGAGGATCTCTATTGTTGTGGCCTTGCGAGGTTGGGTTTTTTTTTATCTTGTTAGACGTGTGTTGTTGGGATTCGAGGTCAAATCCAATTTAGTGGGGGACAGTTGTAACATCCGTAAACTTGAGCATCGAGTTTTGGACTCGGTGTCGAGCGACACCAAGGGCTAGTGTCGGTCGACACCGGTTTGCCAAATCGATTTCCGATTCGTTTTAAGTGTTGGTTTGGCCGGTTTGAGATAAGGGAAGCCCTAATCGCGAGATAAATAGGCACAGTCGCCTGATTTGACACAAGTTTCGAGGTAGAGAAGTTCTAGAGGCGAGTTTGGAGTTTTTGGGAGATTTGAGGGAGTTTCTGAGGCTGATTGTTGTTGTTCTTCACCATGTCTCTTGTTTATCCCTTGTTCAATCCGAAATCAAGGTGAGTGCGTGACTGTAGGCCCGTGATTCTCTACATATGTGATGTGGTTGAGTGATTGATGTGTTCTTGAGGTTTTTCGTGAGTTTATGTGATGATTTCGTGTTGGTATGTGTGTTGAATCGTATTTGGAGTGATTATTGTGACTTTTCTGTGTTTTTGGTGTTGTTGAATCGCACTCGGATTCACCATGTCGAACGGGTGTCGAGCGACACCAAGATCGCGGGTGTCGAGCGACACCAAGATCGCGGGTGTCGAGCGACACCAAGCGGGTGTCTGTCGACACCGAAGACTGGTTCGGTCAGGCGATCCGGTTTAATTCAATTTGATAGAATTAATTGGTATAATCCGGTTTAATGAATTCGATTGATTTAAGTAGTTAAGTGGTTTGGTTTAATTAATTATTTTCGGATTAATATTTAATTAAGATTATTATTTAAGTATGATAATTATTTAATAATTATTTGGAATGATTTTAAGTATGGGAAAATATTTAATAATTATGGTAATTATTTAAATAACTTTTAATTATCTGGAATTTGCGTAATTGGCTTGTAGGCAGAATGATAGTCTCACTAAATATTTGTGATAATATTTACGCATCTATTTTCCTGTGATGCAAGTAAAAGTAAAGTGTGATCGCGGAATCAAGGCCGAAGAAAATGATTGTAGGACTTTCGTTGTGTTATTGTTAAAGTTGCTAGTTGTGAACCTGGTGTTTTAGGTTTCTAGAATTTATTTAATTATTTTATTTGATTCCGCTGAATAATGTTGAATTGATTATTTATTTATTTATTGGTTTAAAACTTCCGCTAGTATTGAATTAATTAAAAAAAAAAAACTTGGTTGTTTCACTCTTCGTTTTTGCAGATCATTCACATGAAAGGACTCCAAAATCTTCACAGATCGACAGATCCAAGCAAAAACGGAGTGAGACGAAGAAGAAGAAGAGAATATCAATGAAGGAAAAGGAGATGGGAAGAGATTAAACGATAAAGGATAAGAAGAGGAAGAGAACAAGGCGAATGGAGATTAAACGATAAAGCGGTGGAAAATAAGATAGACCACATGTTTGTCGGTGTGGATAAAGGATAAAGGATAAAAGGATAAGGTTTTAACGATGGAGAAGATATAATTTCATTTTTACTTCACTCTAAAGTTTTAAAAAAAAAAAAAATTATTGGTTTATCTTTATTTGCACATAAGTTTTTTTTAGGGGTTTCTTTTCATCACTTAAAATTGTATTTGTTTCATTTTAAAAAAATAAATGTTTACAAGAGGTACCAAACTAGGCCTTCGGCTTCGGGTTTCGGTTCGTATTTGGGTCGAGTTATTCGGGTTTTCGGGTTTAATGATATAAAAATCATTTGGTTTTTAAAAATTTTGGTTCGGGTTATGTTCGGATTTTTAGGGTTTGGTTCGGTTTTTTCTGGATTTTTGGATTTTTCAAGTTTTTTTGGATTCGGGTTTTCAGATTTAGAAATATAAAAACCATTTGGATTTTTAAAATTTTTGGTTCGAATTCAGTTCGAGCTTTTTGGGTCGGGTTCTGCAGTAAAATCTTCAAACTCTCTGAGATTTTGAAAAATTATACGGGAGTTTGTAAGCATATGAAGGTTTGTAAAAGCTTTTATATGTCAATATTTTTTGGTTTTTTTTATGAAAACATAATGTACGGTTAAACGGTAACATAACCTAATACATTATACTGTTAAAGTTTTTAGTGAATAAAGTATTAGTTTTTCTTCACAAAACCGCAACATCACACTTCACAAACGTGCGGATCCTCTACTAGTAGTATACTATGATTTAAGTCACTCGCACAATGACAATGACATAGTGATATGTGTCGAAGGTTAACAAAATTAACCCTTATTGTTTTTTGGGGTAATGTAGTTTGCCACATGAATTTGTTGTTTTATTTCTAATTTATATATATATATATATATATATATATATATATATATATATATATCACTTTTAAAGCTTTCGTATTTAAGATGTAAAAAAGATTCAAACTTTTTTTTTGTAATGTTGTTACATGAACTTCATGTATTATTTCTAATTTATTTATACATTAATGTTGATTTTTATTTGCAACAAACGGAATGAAATTATTTTTATTTTTTTGCCCCTAAATTAATGTTGATTAATTTTTGTTAATATTGGATTCGTCTCTGCGTTTTCTTGGTTCTTTCTTGATCTAGCTCTTGGGCGGCGAAACTCCCACAGTTTTCAACTTTGTTAGAGATTCTGGGACTTTTACACTTGCAAAGTTGAAATCTTAAGTTTTCATCATTAAGATGTAAAAAAGATTCAAATTTTGTCTGTGAACCAGCAATTCCGAAGAACACAAGCATCGAACAAGAATCACTAATTTAAAGTTTTAGGGGAAGAGGGGAGAAAGATTATGTCGAGATACTCCTTGGCATCGACAGGCTGAGCGAGATAAAAATCAAGCTCAGATTGTAACATCCGCGAACCAGAAAGTTGTGTTAGAATTGGTATCGGACGACATTAGGGATTCGGGAGTCGATTACATACGCTCTCTGAGGTGCAGATCGAGGATTGACTGTACATGTTCTTGTTTGATTGTTGTACTGTTGGTTTAAGGTTCATTTATCTCGAAGAAAATGTGTGAAAAGCTTCTAAAAACCTAGTGTCGATCGACACCAAAGGGGTGTGTCGATCGACACCGGTTATCGTGAGCGATTCCGGGTTTAGTCGATCGAATTGAGGTTGGTTTGGTTTTGGTCGATGGGTGTCGACCGACACCAAGGAAGGGTGTCGATCGACACCGGTTATTGAGAAATCGACCGGTTTGTTTCAAGTCGGCTGGTTTTGTCCGGTTTACGCGATGGAAACCCTATTCCGCGATTTAAAAGCCCTGTAGCCGCGAGAAAGGCACAAGTTTCGAGGCAGAGAAGAAAGGAGGCGATTTTCTGAGTGTGGAATCCGAATTCTGAGTTTCTGGGTTGAATATGTTGCTGTTCTTCGTTGTTTCATCCGCCTTCCTTCTTTCAATCCGTTCTAAGGTGAGTGCGTGACTGTAGGTCCGTTAGCATTGGAGATTGTTTGATTTTGAGATTGTTATTGAGTTTTTCGAGTTGTTCTTGAGTATGGTTGAGTGATATTGTTGTTTGATCGATGTGGGGGTTGAATCCCACGAATCCTGTGTGTTTATGCGATTTTCGTAGCTTCTGGTGTCTGGGCGTCGAGCTGGTGTCGACCGACACTCGATGAGTGTCGATCGACACTCAGGAGGCTGGCGTCGATCGACACCATAGAGGTGTCGGTCGACACCGACCTGGGTGGTCAGGAAACGTGGGTGTTTCCAGACATGGTGATTTATATTGTTGAGCATTGTTCTTGTTGTTGATTATTGTTGATGTATTGTCTAGTGTTTGACGTACTTGGCCTGTAGGCAGGATGATCCACTCACTAAGTATTTATGATAATACTTACGCATCTCTATTCCAATGTGATGCAGGTAAAAGCAATGTTCTTCCGCGGAAAGAGACCGAGAAAAGAGGATGATGAGATTAGGAATTTGATATTGGCTCTTTTGTTGTGGTTGACAAGGAATTCATCATTTTAGGGTGTTAGTCTTATTTTAATAATGTAGCAAACCTGGTGTTTAGGTTGCTTATTCTTTATTGGTTATTGGTTATTGGTTTATTTGTTGAACGGTTATTTATGATTTATTATTATTAATTTCTTTTGAGAATTTCCGCATTGATAATTATTTATAATCGTTTATAAAAAGAGTTTCCGCATTTTATAATGTATTATAAAAAAAAAAAGCTTGGTTGTTTCATTTTGGTATCAGAGCGAATACGGTTTTAGGACTGGTAGTATTGGATGAATTGGACTATATGTGTAATTGATTATGTGAGTTAGTCAGTTAGTGGTCTAGTCTCATCCTCTCGGTCTTCCAGTTTTCCGCGGTAAGTGAGTTGGATATTTGGTGTGTTGTGTTTTGTGTTTGTGTGTTGACTTTGCTCATTTTTCTGTACTTGGTGGTAGGTCGTGGTCGTGGTCGCGGTGCAGCCCGTGGGGGCAGAGGAGCTGGTCGCGGTGGGCGAGCAGCGGGTCGTGGAGGTCGAGGTGCTGGTCGTGGTGTGCCAGAGGCTGAGGTATCAGTTGAGAGTGCAGCGCCGAGTGTGGCGGCCGCGTCGGTGACACAGTCAGTTTCGTTTGCCGGTGGGGCTAACTCAGGTGCCGGTGGTGGCGTAGGAGCTGGAGCGGTTCCCGGTGGGGGCGCTGCTTTAGCTCAAGGAGAGTTGATTGTGGGGCTACTGACACAGTTGTTGGCACGTCTTCCTCAGGCAGTTCCACAGCAGGCTCCGGTTGCACCTCCAGCGGCCGGGGCACAGGTTGGTGCCGGGGCACATGTTGGTGCCGGTTTTGTTGAGCACAGGAGGCTGCGGGGCAGCAGGGTGTTGCGGTTGGGCATTCTCCTTATCGTGAGATGATGAGGGAGATGCAGAGGATTGGCACGCCTACGTTTGAGGGTGGTCTTACTCCGGAGCAGGCTGACGAGTGGCGTCAGAGGTTAGAGCGGAACTTCGATTCGGTTCGTTGTCCGGAGCAGTTTCAGGTTGAGTTGGCAGTGCACTACCTTGGAGGTGATGCACATTTGTGGTGGAGAACTGTTAGGACCAGGAGAGAGGTTTGGACTTGGGTTGATTTCGTCGAGGAGTTCAACCACACGTTTTTCCCTCAGGAGGCTCGTGACAGACTGCAGTTGAGGTTGTTAGACTTGACGCAGGGTGAGAGGTCTGTTCGAGAGTACGATGTAGAGTTCTGCAGGTTGGTGGTTCACACTGGTGGTGAGCTGGTGAGTGAGCGGGCATTAATGTCGAGGTTTCTTCAGGGGTTTTGGAGGAACATCAGTACTCAGTGCAGAGGTTGTATGTACCACACTAGAGCTGGTTTAGTGGAGTTGGCAGCTTCCATTGAGGAGGATCTGCGTGAGCCGGTGAGTTCGGCAGTTGTTCCAGCTGTGGTTGCTTCTGCTACCCATCCTCGGGGCCAGCAGCAGCATCAGCAGCGTAGAGGTTACAGTTCTGGTTATGGCAGGGGTGGCAGGCCTGCGCAGGGCCAGAAGAGGAGAGCAGAGGAGATATCTGCTAGTAGCCCGAGTACGGGTGGTTGCTTCGGGTGTGGGAGTCTGGATCACAGAGTTGCTACTTGCCCCAAGAGGGCGGGATCCAGAGAGACTTCAGTGTGCTTCTATTGAAGGGAGCCAGGGCATATCAAGCCCATGTGTCCCAAGTTGCAGCAGAGGGCATTGGCAGCAGCGATTCAGCGCCGCGTGTGTATACTCCGGCAGAGGTGGGCCAGACCAGTCAGTCAGGACAGATCACAGGTAAAATCTTGACTCAGACTTGTAAATTCTTAAAGGTAGAATTGTTGGTGTTGTCTGTTTCGGTTATTTTATTGTGATAGAGTTTAGAGGTTCTCAACACTTGTGGTGTGTGTAGGGACCTTGTTAGTTGGCGGTTTTGAGTCTCACGTGTTGTTTGACTCGGGAGCATCTAACTGCTTCATTACTCCGGAGAGAGCTGAGAGTAGTGGTATTCGGAGTAGCGAGGGCGAGGCTTCAGGCTTTGTCAAGGTGGCCGAGGGCGAGGCTTCAGGATTCGGGCAGAGCTAGAGCAGTGGATGTGCAGATTGCGGGGCAGTCTATGCCTGCGGATTTGGTCATCAGTCCAGTGGAGCTGTATGACGTGATTTTGGGGATGGACAGGTTATCTTCTTACCGAGTTCATCTGGATTGCTACAGAGGTAGAGTTGTGTTTGAGCGGGATGCAGGGAAGTTGGTTTATCAGGGTGTGAGACCGACTTCAGGGAGTATAGTGATCTCAGCTATTCAGGCAGAGCAGTTGTTAGAGCGGGGCTGCGAAGCCTATTTAGAAACGATTACTATGACAGAGTCTAGTGGTGAGGTGGTTTTGCAGGATATTCAGGTTGTCCAGGATTTTGAGGATGTATTTCGGTCGCTGAAGGGATTGCCACCATCTCGGTCAGATCCTTTCACGATTAAATTAGAGCCCGGGACAGCTCCGATATCGAAGACACCTTACAGGATGGCTCCAGCAGAGATGGCAGAGCTGAAGAAGCAGCTAGAGGACCTTTTGAGTAAAGGGTTCATCAGACCTAGTGTTTCGCCGTGGGGAGCGCCAGTTTTGTTTGTGAAGAAGAAGGATGGCAGTTTTCGGTTGTGCATTGATTACCGGGGACTTAACCGAGTCACAGTGAAGAATAGGTACGCACTTCCGAGGATCGACGAGTTGTTGGATCAGTTGAGAGGTGCTACTTGGTTCTCCAAGATTGACTTGGCATCGGGATATCACCAGATTCCTATAGATGAGGCAGATGTTCGGAAGACGGCTTTCCGGACGAGGTATGGGCATTTTGAGTTTGTGGTCATGCCTTTCGGTTTGACTAATGCGCCGGCAGCTTTCATGAGATTGATGAACGACGTGTTCAGAGAGTTTCTGGATGTGTTCGTCATCATATTCATAGATGATATTTTGGTGTATTCGAGGAGTCCAGAGGAGCATGCGACTCATTTGAGGCTTGTGTTGGAGAAGCTTCGGGAGCAGAAGTTGTTTGCTAAGTTGAGCAAGTGCAGCTTTTGGCAGAGAGAGATGGGTTTTCTTGGCCACATTGTTTCTGCAGAGAGAGTTTCTGTGGATCCGGCTAAGACTGAGGCCATCAGAGATTGGCCTAGACCGAGTAGTGCTACCGAGATCAGGAGTTTTCTGGGTTTAGCAGGCTACTACAGGAGGTTCGTCAAGGGATTTGCGAGTATGTCTCAGCCGATGACGAGGTTGACTGACAAGGATGTGCCGTTTGAGTGGTCGCATGAGTGCAAGGAGAGCTTTGGGAAGCCCAAGGAGATGTTGACTAGTACACCAGTTTTGGCATTACCCGATCCGGGGAAGCCTTATGAAGTGTACACAAATGCTTCAGGTGTTGGACTTGGTTGTGTTTTGATGCAGGAGGGCAGAGTGATTGCCTATGCTTCGAGGCAGTTGCAGGGCAGTGAGCGCAACCGTCCTACGCATGATCTTGAGTTGGGAGCAGTGGTTTTTGCACTCAAGATTTGGAGGTCTTATTTGTATGGTGGTAGAGTGCAGATCTTTACGGATCACAAGAGTCTACAGCAAATCTTTACTCAGCCTTTGTTGAATGCGAGGCAGACGCGTTGGGTGGAGTTTCTGGCAGACTATGACCTGGATATTGTTTATCATCCGGGCAAGGCTAATTTGGTGGCAGATGCTTTGAGTCGACGGAGGGTTGATTCAGATAGAGAGCGTGGTGTTGAGGCTTTGGTCAGCGAGATTAGTACATTGCGTCATTGTGCTATTTCAGAGGAGCCTTTGGGTTTAGAGGCAGCTGATCAGGCAGATTTGCTCAGTAGGATCAGAGTGGCTCAGCAGAGTGATCAGGGTTTGATCGATGCTTCGCAGGCATCTGGTTCTGAGTATCAGGTCT
>JAIUCV010001760.1:25000-42500 GCA_026724425.1 Erythrophleum ivorense | reverse complement strand
ACATATAGTGACATATATAGTGAAACGATACTCTGGGTTCTCACGAAAAAGAATCGTTTTTTTTAATACCCACTCACTCGTTATTATTAGTTAATAAGCCTAGTGATTGGATTTATATGCTTATTGTGATAGGAAATGAGATATTCAAAAGATTTTTCATCGAATGACTATTCATCTATTGTATTTTCATGTAAATAGAGGCAAGAAAGCTCTATGGAAAAATGGTGGTTCAATTCGATGTTGTTTAATAGGGAGTTAGAATACAGGTGCGGACTAAGTAAATCAATGGATAGTTTTGGTCCTATTGAAAATACCAGTGTAAGTGAAGACCCGATTCTAACTGATATGGATAAAAACATTCAGAGTTGGAGTGATAGTGACAATTCTAGTTACAGTAATGTTGATTATTTAGTCGGCGTTGGGAACATTCGGAATTTCCTATCTGATGACACTTTTTTAGTTAGGGATAGTAATAGGGACAGTTATTCCATATATTTTGATATTGAAAATCAAATTTTTGAGATTGATAATGATCATTCTTTTCTAAGTGAACTAGAAAGTTATTTTTATAGTTATAAGAATTCCAGCTATCTGAATAATGTATCTAAAAGTGACGATCCCGACTATGATCATTCCATGTATGATACTAAATATAGTTGGAATAATCACATTAATAATTGCATTGACAGTTATCTTCGTTCTCAAATCTGTATTGATAGTTACATTTTAGGTGATAGTGACAAATACAATGACAGTTACATTTATAGTTACATTTGTGGTAAAGGCAGAAATAGTAGTGAAAGAGAGAGTTCCAGTATAATAACTCGCACGAATGATACGAGTGATAGTGATTTAACTAGAAGAGAAAGTTCTAATGATCTAGATGAAACTAAAAAATACAGACATTTGTGGATTCAATGCGAAAATTGTTATGGATTAAATTATAAGAAATTTTTGAAATCAAAAATGAATATTTGTGAACACTGTGGATATCATTTGAAAATGAGCAGTTCAGATAGAATCGAACTTTTGATTGATCCAGGTACTTGGAATCCGATGGATGAAGACATGGTTTCTGTGGATCCCATTGAATTTCATTCGGAAGAGGAACCTTATAAAGATCGTATTGATTCTTATCAAAGAAAGACAGGATTAACTGAGGCTGTTCAAACAGGCACAGGTCAACTAAATGGTATTCCCGTAGCAATTGGGGTTATGGATTTTCAGTTTATGGGGGGTAGTATGGGATCCGTAGTAGGTGAGAAAATCACCCGTTTGGTCGAATATGCTACCAATCAATTTTTACCTCTTATTCTAGTATGTGCTTCTGGAGGAGCACGTATGCAAGAAGGAAGTTTGAGCTTGATGCAAATGGCTAAAATATCTTCCGCTTTATATGATTATCAAGCAAATAAAAAGTTATTCTATGTCTCGATCCTTACATCTCCTACTACTGGTGGGGTGACAGCTAGTTTTGGTATGTTGGGGGATATCATTATTGCCGAACCCAATGCTTACATTGCATTTGCGGGTAAAAGAGTAATTGAGCAAACATTGAATAAGACAGTACCTGAAGGTTCACAAGCAGCTGAATATTTATTCCATAAGGGCTTATTTGATTCAATCGTACCGCGTAATCCTTTAAAGGGCGTTCTTAGTGAGTTATTTCAGCTCCATGCTTTCTTTCCTTTGACTCAAAATTAAATCAAGTAGAGCTTTAAATTATTCCATTTTTTTTCTTTTTTTATTAGAATATATATTCTAATATATTTAGAATTCGAATTTTTATTTATATTTTTATTTATATAATATTCTAATTCTACTTAATTATATTCTTATTTATTATATACTCATACTCACTTAGATATACTTAGGATAATTATATATATAATTCTATATGATTCTATATGAAAATATACTTGGTATAAGTATATATGAATTCTAGTGATTATAAAATATCTTTATAACAATATAACAATAACAGGTAAAAATATTAAATATTAATAGAACAATATAACAATAACTAAAAAAAATAACTAAAAAAAAAACAGGTACAAATATTAAATCGAGGTACCCATTCTATGACAACTCTCAGCAACTTACCCTCTATTTTTGTGCCTTTAGTGGGCCTAGTATTTCCGGCAATTGCAATGGCTTCTTTATTTCTCCATGTTCAAAAAAACAAGATTTTTTAGATACGGGCAGCAGTAGGGACAAATCTCATCTATTTTTTTAGATCTAGAAGCAATTCGATGAATTACTCCTAAAGGTTTACATCAGAATAGTGCTAGTTGATGAGAGTTACTTCGGAAACAAGGAAAAGGAAAGTCAAATTCATTTGGTTGGGTTATTTTCCCAATTCCAATAAAATACAACCGGATCTAATATGGGTTGGCGATCAGAACGTATATGGATAGAACTTATAACGGGGTCTCGAAAAACAAGTAATTTCTGCTGGGCCTTTATCCTTTTTTTAGGTTCATTAGGGTTCTTATTGGTTGGAACTTCGAGTTATCTTGGTAGGAATTTGCTATCTTTATTTCCGTCTCAGCAAATTCTTTTTTTTCCACAAGGGATCGTGATGTCTTTCTATGGAATCGCTGGTCTCTTTATTAGCTCCTATTTGTGGTGTACAATTTCGTGGAATGTAGGTAGTGGTTATGATCGATTCGATAGAAAAGAGGGAATAGTGTGTATTTTTCGTTGGGGATTTCCTGGAAAAAATCGTCGTATCTTTCTCCGATTTCTTATGAAAGACATTCAGTCCATCAGAATAGAAGTTAAGGAGGGTATTTATACTCGTCGTGTCCTTTATATGGAAATCAGAGGACAGGGGGTCATTCCCTTGACTCGTATTGACGAGAATTTGACTCCACGAGAAATTGAACAAAAAGCGGCGGAATTGGCCTATTTCTTGCGTGTACCAATTGAAGTATTTTGAAAAAAAAAAAAGAATTCTTGAATTTTTTCCGTTTTTTTTTTAAGAAAACATTTCTTTTTCAGTTCATTTTTTTTTTCGAAATATTTGATATTTTTTATTTTGATAGAAAGGGCGTTCTTTCGTTTCGAAATCCGACTAATATTCATTACTTGAAGTGCTCTTTCATGCATTCATCGAAAGGGGCAATTGCTTCGAATTTTAGCAATTGATATCTTTGGAAACAAGAATTTTTTTTCTTCATTCGAATTGGAAGCAGACTCTTTCTTTTTCTTATTCTATTTGTGTATTCTTTCTAAATTCAAGAACTAACTCCCGAATTGCAAATTGCAAATAAAAATAAAAAAAAAAACGTGAGAATAGATTTATAGGCTCGATGACTTGTAATAGAACTTATGCTTGATAGAAATATTCTTATCATATAGAGTTGACGAATGAGGTGAAGCTGAGTTCATTAAAGACGAAAAATGGCAAAAAAGAAAGCATTCATTCCCCTTTTATATCTTTCATCTATAGTCTTTTTGCCCTGGTGGATCTCTTTCTCATTTAAGAAAAATATGGAATCTTGGGTTACTAATTGGTCGAATACTAGGCAATCCGAAATTTTCTTGAATGATATTCAAGAAAAGAGTATTCTAAAAAAATTCATAGAATTAGAGGAACTGTTACTCTTGGATGAAATGATAAAGGAATACCCGGAAACACGTCTACAAAACCTTCGTATCGGAATCTACAAAGAAACAATCCAATTGATCAAGACGCACAACGAAGATCGTATCCATACGATTTTGCACTTCTCGACAAATATAATATGTTTCGTTATTTTAAGTGGTTATTCTATTTTAGGTAATCAAGAACTTATTATTCTTAACTCTTGGGTTCAAGAATTCCTATATAACTTAAGCGACACAATAAAAGCTTTTTCTATTCTTTTATTAACTGATTTATGTATAGGATTCCATTCGACCCATGGTTGGGAACTAATGATTGGTTCTGTCTATAAAGATTTTGGATTTGCTCATAATGATCAAATTATATCCGGTCTTGTTTCCACTTTTCCAGTCATTCTAGATACAATTTTTAAATATTGGATTTTCCGTTATTTAAATCGTGTATCTCCGTCACTTGTAGTGATTTATCATTCAATGAATGACTGAAAAATTGATCCACTGATCCAATTATAAAGTTTGTTATTTTGTACAAAAGCCAAACATTCAAAAATTGACTTATTCTTTTCTTTTTCTTTCTACCCATCCAGGGGATTCCTCCTATATTCCAGTAAAATTTTTTCAGTACATAGCAGAATCATGGATAGGGAACTGTACCAGTGACCGACCTAATTTTATTGTAGAACTTTTCAGGATCAATGATTGGACCATGCAAACTAGAAATTCCTGTTCTTGGATAAAGGAAGAGATTACTCGATTCATTTCCGTATCGCTCATGATATATATAATAACTCGAGCACCCATTTCAAATGCATATCCTATTTTTGCACAGCAGGGTTATGAAAATCCGAGAGAAGCAACTGGCCGTATTGTATGTGCCAATTGCCATTTAGCTAATAAGCCCGTGGATATCGAGGTTCCACAAGCGGTACTTCCTGATACTGTATTTGAAGCAGTTGTTCGAATTCCTTATGATATGCAAGTGAAACAAGTTCTTGCTAATGGTAAAAGGGGGGCTTTGAATGTGGGGGCTGTTCTTATTTTACCGGAGGGGTTTCAATTGGCTCCCCCCGATCGTATTTCGCCTGAGATTAAAGAAAAGATAGGTAATCTGTCTTTTCAAAGCTATCGTCCCACTAAAAAAAATATTCTTGTGGTAGGCCCTGTTCCTGGTCAGAAATATAATGAGATCACCTTTCCTATTCTGTCCCCCGATCCCGCTACTAAGAGAGATGTTCACTTCTTAAAATATCCCATATACGTAGGCGGGAACAGGGGAAGGGGGCAGATTTATCCCGACGGGAGCAAGAGTAATAATAATGTTTATAATGCTACAGCAGCAGGTATAGTAAACAAAATCATACGAAAAGAAAAAGGGGGATATGAAATAACTATAGTAGATGCATCGGATGGCCGCGAAGTGATTGATATTATACCTCCAGGACCAGAACTTCTTGTTTCAGAGGGTGAATCTATCAAACTTGATCAACCATTAACGAGTAATCCCAATGTGGGTGGATTTGGTCAGGGGGATGTGGAAATAGTACTTCAAGATCCGTTACGTGTCCAAGGTCTCTTGTTCTTCTTGGCATCCGTTATTTTGGCACAAATCTTTTTGGTTCTTAAAAAGAAACAGTTTGAGAAGGTTCAATTGTCTGAAATGAATTTCTAGGTCCACGGATTTATCAACATATGGAGTTCGTAAAAATAACTAAATTCTTGTTGATAATTATGTAATTCTGTAGAATCCAAAAATTCTGAAAAGTCCTTTACTTGTTTCTATTCTTTTTCTACCATATTTAGAGAATTCACCGCAGTACTAGTCAGTCATAGTATGTATATTGTGAAGAAGACTATTTGACTTTACCTATTCTTATTCTTTGTTTCTTTTTTTTTTTCAACCCCAATAAATTGGAGCGTTATAATTATGTCACTGTTTTCGGATTTCAATGTCATAGAATATAAATATATTTATTTAATAGTTTTTCTATTTGAATATAAGAAAATTCAACTAGATACTAAACATAAGATAAAAAAGCGGAGAATATTAAGCACAGTATAAATAGAAATTGGAAAAACGGGATTCTAGGAGGGATTATTTGTCTTCCTAGAATTCTTCTTGTTTGTGTCGAAATATTCTCCGAAATATTAATATAATAATGCCTATTGATCCCGTTCGTCAAAGAATCCTATTCTTAGTTTAGATTTTTTCCGAGTTTTTATTAGAACCTTTATGACATATAATATTTTTTTTTTTTTTATTGCATATAACATATAAGAAGTAGTAGAGTAGTGGACAAACAAAAAAGAGAGGGAATTTTATTGAACAAATAGAACTTCTTCAATGAACTTGTTTATAAATAAATTCAACCTTGAAAAATATTATATACTCCAATTTAGAGTAAGATTCTTTTAGTATAGAAAGGGTTCGCTTCGCATGATATATGGTCGATAGAAAAAATATATAGAAATAGAAAATATATAATATAATTAATTATATTTATATTGTGCCGCCCAGAAAAAGGAAATCAAGGGATTCCTTCTTTGTTTTACTTTCGTTTTCTTTATTTTAACTTTGAAAGTATCGACAGATATTATCGAGGAAGAGATGTTTTGAATCAATTAATGAAGTTCATTTTTCAAAAATATCATCAGAAAAAAAATGAAATGGAGTTTTTTGAAACATCGGAAAAAGTTCTCTATTTTGTCATTTATACGAATAAAAAAATATTATGATTATTAAGAACTCAACAGGACCCCCTCTCGTCAAAGAAAGAGGGGGTCCTGTTGAGTTCTTACGCTTTCATTTCGAAAACTCAGTTCAGCCGATTACTACAGGGATGAACCCAATCCGGAATATGAACCATAAAAGAAAATACCAATTAAACCGATCACAGGAATACCAGTTACAGTACCTATTATCCAAAGAGGAATCCTTCCAGTAGTATCAGCCATTTATCCCACTTTCCTCCACATTTCATCAAGTAGTCATGCTAGAGACATAAACAGTCATAGATAATTATGAGATGATATCCTTCCGAACGGGATAAGAGAATTCCTAATATATATTTACTATTCCCTTAATTGAAGAAATAATTGGAAAATAAAACAGCAAGTACAAAAATGAGTAATAACCCCCAGTAGAGACTGGTACGATTCAATTCAACATTTTGTTCGTTTGGGTTTGATTGTGTCGTAGCTCTATAATTCGGATTAGGTTTATCGTTGGATGAACTGCATTGCTGATATTGACCCCAAAAAAGAAACGGTGGGTACCGCTAGTCCGTGAACAGCCAACCATCGTACTGTAAAAATAGGATAGGTTCTATCTATGGTCATTGAGGCCTCCTAAAAAGATCTACTAAATTCATCGAGTTGTTCCAAAGGATCAAAACGGCCAGTTATTAATGGAATTCCTTGTCGGCTCTCTGTAAAATACTCGTTTGGGCGAGGGCTTCCAAATACATCGTAAGCTAAACCCGTGCTGACAAATAACCAACCCGCAATGAATAGGGAGGGTATAGTAATGCTATGAATAACCCAGTATCGAATACTGGTAATAATATCAGCAAAAGAACGTTCTCCTGTGCTTCCAGACATGTCGAGCTCCACATATTCTTGTACAGTCAAAGGGGGATCGATTCCATAAAAGATGAGATCAGTAAGTAGAAATTTACTGAAATTCAATCTTTGTTAGATCGTCAATATTGTACCAAGGGTGTCTTTAGAGTATACCGAATCAGTATAGCTATCTTTCTTCTGACACAGCAATGCAATTTCACAATCAGTAGCGAGATCAAGTACTAGATAATTTATTTCTTCTTTTCTTCTTGCTTGTCGCGATGTACTCAATAGAAAATTCCTCAATTTTTTATAGTATAAGATTTCTACATTATTAGCTTCGGACTAGAAACTGAGGATCAAATAAAATGTGAATCCGACGGATTGGTTTCTAATAATTCATGGAGGAGATTATCATATTTCTACAATTCAATTAGATGCGAAATCTAGAAATATACTTTTTGTGGTTGTAGAAGATGTTTTTTGTTGGAACCCACCTTTTTTCATTTTAAAGAATTGGTTAGTTGTCCAGTAACAAGTAACAATAATAGCAGTAATAGATAGTATTTAATGGCAGAAAAATAACAACTAATTCCATTTTTGAATAAAATTTTTATCAATATTCGCGGCGCGCGCATTGTTGTTCTTGTATTAGACCCAAAAGGCTCCTTCTTGGCTTAATTACAAGGATAGAGCTTTATTTTATATTAAAATATGGAAAGACAAAAAAAATGTAGAACCCTAGTTTCGAGCGATCTGATACCTTTTTTCTTCTCGTTGGAGATATTATGAGAATGGAACCCACTACAAAATCCAATGAGTTAAAATGAAACTAAAAAAGTAAAGTAAAGGGCATTATAGGGTCACTCTTCTTTTGTTCTAAAATAGAAAAATGGATTAGATACAATCCAAATTAATAAATAAAAAAAGGATCAAAATAGATATTTTTCCGATTTGATTCTATATTAATTCAAAGAAAAAGAAAGTTTTCTTTTTTGAATTGAATGAAGTTACACAACAAAGTTCTTATTCCATTTTAATATAATAAAATCTTTTTTATTATATTAGTTTACTCAACTCAAGAGTTGCTCAATGAATCTGTTGATTTGGAATCACAGGATGGGTAGATGTCACAGATGATAAATGGATTTCTTACCTATGTTACTATATTCTTGTTCGTCTATAATGATTGATTGATGAATCAAAAACTTTCAATTGTATTTTGCAAGTGGTATTTTTGCTTATCTTCCTATCTTTCTTTCAAAAATGGAAACTTAGGGAAGTGCTTTTTAAACATATGTATAAAAAGAACATATTTCATTTAGCCTCTTCATGCCCACTATAACTAGTTATTTCGGTTTTCTACTAGCAGCTTTAACTATAACCTCATTTCTATTTATCGGTCTGAGCAAGATACGACTTATTTGATTTGAGATTATGAAATTAATTGAATGAACAATTCATAAAAATCAATCTTTCTGGGATATTCAATATATTCTATAGTTCCTTACCGTGTCAATTTCCAATTCTTGGTCATTGAGATTCATGGGCAATACAGATTAATATTTAAGGATATTTATTACCTACCCCTTTCTCCTTTCAAACAAATAAAAATGATTGAAGTTTTTCTATTTGGAATCGTGTTAGGTCTAATTCCTATTACTTTGGCTGGATTATTCGTAACTGCATATTTACAATACCGGCGTGGTGATCAGTTGGACCTTTGATTAATTAACATCTTTTTTGTTTATTGACCTCCTATTTCTTTGTTTTAATCCTAATTCACAGGAGGTCAAATTAAGACTTTAGACTGCTGTTCCATTATTTCAGTGTCATTCTCGATCTAACAAGAATGGAATCACGCTCTGTAGGATTTGAACCTACGACATCGGGTTTTGGAGACCCGCGTTCTACCGAACTGAACTAAGAGCGCTTTATTTTCATAAAGAATTTTATGTGACCCCAATTCATCTTTCATGCATATACTATCATAATCTATATATAGAACTCTCATCATATATATATTGATAGAATATACATCTATTTCTATTGAGTATGTATGTCCAATTTTAATCGGTCTCAATTGAGACCGATTAAAATTGATCCCTTGTTACTGCTCATAAGATAAGTAATAGTTAGGGATAGGGATGACAGGATTTGAACCCGTGACATTTTGTACCCAAAACAAACGCGCTACCAAGCTGCGCTACATCCCTTTCAATTGGTTTACTGTGTCATTGTAAAGAATCTTTGTCTTGTTTTCCACATCTTGATTTTCTCCGTTGATATATATAAATTATCCTGCCATTTTTTTTCTTTTTAGTTTCATATTGTATAACTTAATTATAATAATAAAAGACTTATATACATCTGACATCCGCCTAACAAAAAAATGAATATTTTTAGGGAATGCTCGGGCAGAGCAGAAATGGACCTCTTTTTTTGTTAAAAAAAAAGAATATCTAATGAATCGTTGTACATTTCAATTTGAATTAGGAATTCTGCGTACAAATACAAGTGGTTATTAACTAAATAACCATCCGATCATATTCATATATGTAATTATGTATTACAAATTACAATAAAGAATAAGAATTAAGAATAAAGAAGGAGGATTTTAAATGCGAGATCTAAAAACATATCTCTCCGTGGCACCAGTGGTAAGTACTCTATGGTTCGGGGCTTTAGCAGGTCTATTGATAGAGATCAATCGTTTATTCCCGGATGCATTGATATTCCCCTTTTTTTCATTCTAGTTATTGACACGGGAAGGGGTGAAGAAGATTAGAGATACAATCAAATATCTGTGATTAATCCCCCCTTCTCCTTCTTTTTTCTTTTTTAGAATTCGAATAAGTTAGAAAAGAGAAAGAATAAAGTCGGATTCGGCCTCAGTGAAACTCGGAATTCGGTCCAGGCTTCAATTGAATTTAATTAATAAGAAATTCAAAATTCAATTAATAATGAATTCCATTTCTATTAAATAATAGGGTGAGACCAGAAATGGAAATGGAATGGCTAAGGCGGGGCAAGAATATCATACAGGATACTTAAATGAAAACTGAAATACTGTACTGTGATTCTAAATATAGTTAGAAATCATTGGATTACTTAATTATTACTATACTATATTGATTGGAACGAGATCCTTCATAATTTGATTTCGAGTTAGCAACTTCTATTATTTTTTTTTCGTTCCTTTTCGCTTCGAATCGTAAAATAGAAGAGTTAAGTGAATCAAAAACACAAAGGAGGTTCATGGCCAAAGGTAAAGATATCCGAATAAGGGTTATTTTGGAATGTGCCAGTTGTGTTCGAAACAGTGTTAATAAGAAATCAACGGGTATTTCCAGATATATTACTCAAAAGAATCGACACAATACGCCTAGTCGATTGGAATTGAGAAAATTCTGTCCCTGTTGTTGCAAACATACGATTCACGGGGAGATAAAGAAATAGAGAAAATTGATCGCTTGTGTGTCACCCCTCCAAGGAACATGAAAAATGATATATTTTTTCATATTGTTCTAAATTATATTCGAAATTGTATATATAACATATATTTCAAAATATTAAAAATAAAATATTAAAAATATAAGAATAAAAAAATAGAAACAAAACAAATCCTATTTTGTAAGAAATAGGATTTTCGGGATAAGGAATAAACAAACCATGGATAAATCTAAGCGACTCTTTCTTAAATCCAAGCGATCTTTTCGTAGGCGTTTGCCCCCGATCCAATCGGGGGATCGAATTGATTATAAAAACATGAGTTTAATTAGTCGATTTATTAGTGAACAAGGAAAAATATTATCTAGACGGGTGAATAGATTGACCTTAAAACAACAACGATTAATTACGATTGCTATAAAACAAGCTCGTATTTTATCTTCGTTACCTTTTCTTAATAATGAAAAACAATTTGAAAAAAGCGAGTCGGCCGCTAGAACTACTGGTCTTAAAACAAAAAAAAAATAGGGTTACTCTTCAATTGAATTCAAATTCCAATCTAAACTCAAATCAAATGTGGATTGATGTTTTGTTCGAAAACTACGACAATCCAATTTGGATTATCGTGTTGTATGTAAGAAAAAAGGGAATCGGTGAAGAAAAATAAATCTTTTTTTATTGAACGTGGTTGCTCATTTTGACGACTTTATCATATGATTCTATTTTATCATACAAATCTCTACTCTACTTTCCCGGAGTTCAGTCTCCGGGGAATTCTTATTTTATGATCTCATTGGAAATCATATAAAGACAATTCCTATTTAATATAGCTATTTGTGCAAGTATTTTACGATTAAGAAGCAACTGCCTCTTGTACAGATTATACATTAATATACTATAACTATAGTATACCTTTTTTTGATTCTCACGAATTACTGCATTTATTCGACTGATCCACAAACGACGAAAATCCCTTTTTTTCCTATCTCTATCCCGATGAGCCGAAACCAAAGCTTTTATTTTCTGTTGAATAATAGTTCGAGTAAGTCTTGAATGAGCCCCTCGAAAGCTTGATGTAAATAAACGAATTTTTTTCCTACGTTTCCGAGCTATATATCCTCGTTTAATTCTGGTCATTGAATAAATGAGACTTTGATGAATAATTAATTCTTTGATGAATAACTATTTGATTTCTTTTCTTTCAGTTATTCTTTTCCCTTTACTAGTCTATTAATAATAAAAACGGATTCTTCCAATGTATAAAATAAAAAATTCCAATGGCTTTTGCTACTATAACCTTCCCAACCACGATTTTTTCTTTTTATTTCTAAGCATTTAACCTCGAAATAAGAAATTGTATTGATACTAGGTATCAAAAAAACATATTCAATTAAATAGAAATGGATAAAGAAATAGTGGATTCCATCGTTTCTATGGTTACTTCTTAAACGGCGAGGTCCTCTCTATACACCGGAGCCCCTTCTCTCATTTAATCAATGCTATTGTTAACTTGTACAGTTCACACTCTTTGGCTCTACCCATGAAATAGCTAGTAATAGGTCTTTCACAACGAAATCTAACTATACAGTAACGGTATTTAAGTATGAAGATTAGCTGGGTAGCTGACCCTGTTAGTCCGTTCTTGCAAGAATAAGGGCATAATCCTTCCACTTTTTAATTTTGAAATAGGATTTCCCCTGCTTAATGGATAAGCATTTGCTACCAATGGGGAAGTCTTTCTCATCTGAAATTGCAAATTGAGGTGATTGGATTTGCACCAACGGAAACCATAAATTTGATACATATATAGAAGGATATATATTATTAATAGATTTTTTTTTAAGATAGTGAATGGAGTTCTTCCATTCTATCCTAACCGATCACTGATACCGGAATAATTTGTTTCCTCTCTTTTGTCTTAGTCCATGATCGGAACGAGTCGCACATACACCCTAGTACATGTTCCTCGGCGCTGAGGGCATCCCCGAAGGGCGGGGGATTTCGTGACATTTCTGATTGGCTGTCTTGTGTTTCTAATAAGTTGTTTAATAGTTGGCATGTTGAATCGTATACATAATGAGCTGGTTTAGATCAATCCTAACCCGATGATTATGAATTACTTATATTCTATATTAATAGATTAATTATTAATAGATTAATTAATAGAGATATTATATTAAATCCGGTAAGAAGATAAAATCTCAAATTGTGTATTTGCGCGGAATCCCTGCTAATTTTTTATTCAACCGCTACAAGATCAACAATTCCATGAGCTTGGGCTTCTGCTGCTGACATAAAAACATCCCTTTCCATGTCTTCCGATACAACCCATAAGGGTTTGCCCGTTCTTTGTACATAAACCCTTGTGATAGTTTCGCGCAGTTTCAGTAGTTCTTCCGCTTCCAGGATAAATTCTCCCGTTTGTGCCTCATAAAAAGAACTTGCGGGTTGATGGATCATTACCCTGACGATATAACATAATAAATGGTTCCTCTATCTCGCACGATAAGGCGAGAGATAAAGAATAATAAAAAACAAAGATAGAATTGAACAACCGTACAGGCATCTTTTGCATATTGCATACGGCTCTACTATGGAATTGGTTTTTACCTTCCATCGAAGAAAAAATAGAGAGGGTCTATCAGACCTAGATCGGTAAATGATCCAATAACCACCCTTCCTTTTTTTGTTTTGGAGTAGTTAAAAAATACTATGATGGTTCCGTTGCTTTATTATTTCGTCTGTTATTCAGCAATCCCAAAGTTTCTTTTTTTTTTTCAAATCAAATATATCATAAGTAAAAAAAATCTTGTTTTTTTTATTTTCATATTCTTTCATAACATAAATATTGTTAAAAGCTTTCCGGTGTGAAAACAAAAAAGTTTGTGACGCTGAAATAGGCTCCTGATAGATCAGATAAAATCGGAAATACCCGTTTTCTCATACCACTCTTTCGATACATAATCGAATGGTTTTGAAAAAATTTCGCATATCGAATTCGAAGTGCCATGCTATTATTACTTAATATTCATATGGCGAAGGCATAGTCTTCTTTTTTTTTTTCTCAAATAAAAGACTCATTGGCGCCAAGCGTGAGGGAATGCTAGACGTTTGGTAATTTCTCCTCCTGCGAGAATAAAAGATCCCATTGAAGCGGCTAATCCCATGCATACTGTCTGTACATCTGGTTGCACAAATTGCATAGTATCATAAATAGCTATTCCGGGTATTACCCATCCGCCCGGAGAATTTATAAACAAATACAAATCTTTGGTATCATCCTCTATACTGAGATATACCATAAGGCTAATAAGTTGATTCGATATCGCACTATCAACCCCTTGGCCTAAAAAAAGTAGTCTTTCTCGATAAAGTCGATTGATTAGGATAAAATTTTATCCCTTAGGAGCCGTACATGCACCTTTTGATGCATACGGTTCACCAAAAATCGCGAAAAAGAATCAATGTGTAGATTTCAACCCTCTTTCTTTTTTCATAGCAGACTTTTTCGAACTTCTAACGAAAGGTCTTTTTCTTACATTTTTAAAGAAAGACGACTTTTGACCCGTTTATCTATATTAATCTATATTTTATTATAAAAAAAAATAATGTACTAAACACTTATTGAACTAACTTCTCATTGATGTATTGTTTTCATCGAGATCGAATCCAAATCGCGATGTAATTTTCTTGTTTCTGAATGGGCTTCTTCAATTCTTTTAGGTTTCTGTTCTACTCCGAGTAAAGATCTACCCGATTTGGATTTGCACATATAGCACAAATACTCCAATACCACGTCTTTTTGCTACGACTTCTTTTCTTCAATTTATTTCATGTTTTCCAGCAAATACAAATATATGATAGAAGTAGTAATCGTAGATATATTACCAATTGGGTTTTTTTCTAAACAGAGCCTGGATGCTTCATTTTATTGGTCCAACCAAGCCAACCATAAATTATTGTAAATTGATAATATTAATCTGGATACCTCCCCAAAAAAAAGATCTAATTACACACTTCACGCTCCAAATTTTTGCTGATTCAATCAATCTTTTTTGGGGTGAAAGAGAGGATATCTCGATCGGGGGAGAGAGAACGGGGAAATCCCATATGACCCAATATATCTGACAAGTCGCACTATACGTCAACCCAAGATGCATCTTCCTCTCCAGGACTTCGAAAGGGTACTTTTGGAACACCAATAGGCATTAAATGAAAAAAGAATTAAATTAAGTAGTATATCTCGCTTTGATGCGGAAACGTAACAATGGGTTTATTGTCTTAATAATGATTGGTCTTTATCATATTTGATTTATAGATTGAAAAAATTCGTAAAAAAAAATCCTAAATACAAAAGGAAGACCAAGTGACTAAAGGAAAATTCTTACGAATAGGTCCTTTGAGTGATGAACAAATATGTCCGCATTCACTGATATAAAGATATAAACACTCATATAAAATACGGTCAACCCCCCCTCCCCTCCACCATTGCGTATTGTTACTTATCGGGTATAGAATAGATCTGCTTCTTTTGTTCCTACGAATAGAATTCTTCCATTATTACTAAAAAACTAGAACAAATATTAATCCTTTATCCGAGATAATCCACTAAAAAGAGAGGGTCCATAGTATAGTTTTTTACAGTGCAATAAAGTTACATAGTGTCCATTTTTTGTTGATATAAGAGGTATTTTCATGGGTTTGCCTTGGTATCGTGTTCATACCGTCGTATTAAATGATCCCGGCCGTTTGCTTTCTGTCCATATAATGCATACAGCTCTGGTTGCTGGTTGGGCTGGTTCGATGGCTCTATATGAATTAGCCGTTTTTGATCCCTCTGACCCTGTTCTTGACCCAATGTGGAGACAAGGTATGTTTGTTATACCCTTCATGACTCGTTTAGGAATAACCAATTCATGGGGTGGTTGGAGTATCACAGGAGGGACTATAACGAATCCAGGTATTTGGAGTTACGAAGGTGTGGCCGGGGCACATATTGTGTTTTCTGGCTTGTGCTTTTTGGCGGCTATCTGGCATTGGGTATATTGGGATCTAGAAATCTTTTGTGATGAACGTACAGGAAAACCTTCTTTGGATTTGCCCAAAATTTTTGGAATTCATTTATTTCTTTCAGGGGTGGCTTGTTTCGGTTTTGGCGCATTTCATGTAACAGGATTGTATGGTCCTGGAATATGGGTGTCCGATCCTTATGGACTAACCGGAAGGGTACAATCCGTAAATCCCGCATGGGGTGTGGAAGGTTTTGATCCTTTTGTTCCAGGGGGAATAGCCTCTCATCATATTGCAGCAGGGACATTGGGCATATTAGCGGGCCTTTTCCATCTTAGTGTCCGTCCACCCCAACGTCTGTACAAAGGATTGCGTATGGGAAATATTGAAACCGTCCTTTCCAGTAGTATCGCTGCTGTCTTTTTTGCAGCTTTTGTTGTTGCTGGAACTATGTGGTATGGTTCAGCAACTACCCCGATTGAATTATTTGGTCCCACTCGTTATCAATGGGATCAGGGATACTTCCAGCAAGAAATATATCGAAGAGTTGGTGCTGGGCTAGCCGAAAATCAAAGTTTATCAGAAGCTTGGTCTAAAATTCCCGAAAAATTAGCTTTTTATGATTACATTGGCAATAATCCGGCAAAAGGGGGATTGTTTAGAGCGGGCTCAATGGACAATGGGGATGGAATAGCTGTTGGGTGGTTAGGACACCCTATCTTTAGAGATAAAGAGGGGCGTGAACTTTTTGTACGTCGTATGCCTACCTTTTTTGAAACATTTCCGGTTGTTTTGGTAGACGGAGACGGAATTGTTAGAGCCGATGTTCCTTTTCGAAGGGCGGAATCGAAGTATAGTGTCGAACAAGTAGGTGTAACTGTTGAGTTCTATGGTGGCGAACTCAATGGAGTCAGTTATAGTGATCCTGCTACTGTGAAAAAATATGCTAGACGTGCTCAATTGGGTGAAATTTTTGAATTAGATCGCGCTACTTTGAAATCAGATGGTGTTTTTCGTAGCAGTCCAAGGGGTTGGTTTACTTTTGGACATGCTTCGTTTGCTCTGCTCTTTTTTTTCGGACACATTTGGCATGGTGCTAGAACCTTGTTCAGAGATGTTTTTGCTGGTATCGACCCAGATTTGGATGCTCAAGTAGAATTTGGAGCATTCCAAAAACTTGGAGATCCAACTACAAGAAGACAAGTAGTCTGATAGAACATTGTTTTGTTCCTTTTGGACTTTATTTTCTTTTTGTGATTTGAATTTGACATAGGGAACCGGATAAATCTTGATTTGAATCGCTATCTTTTCTTTTACTCTTGTTCTTTCTTTTTCTTTATCCGAGAGACGATCCCAAATAAACAGGTATGAAAGCTATAATTGTAAACCACGATCAAATCCATGGAAGCATTGGTTTATACATTCCTCTTAGTTTCTACTTTAGGAATAATTTTTTTCGCTATCTTTTTTAGAGAACCACCTAAAGTTCCAACTAAAAAGATGAAATGATTTTTCATTATCTCAATTGAAGTAATGAGCCTCCCAATATTGGGAGGCTCATTACTTCAACTAGTCCCCATGTTCTTCGAATGGATCTCTTAGTTGTTGAGAGGGTTGCCCAAAAGCAGTATATAAGGCGTACCCAGTAAAACTTACAAGTAAACCAGATATAGAGATGGCAACTAGGGTTGCTGTTTCCATTATTATATAATTTCAAGACCAAAATGGATCTAGGATAAGATCATTTATTTACAGCGGAATGGTATACAAAGTCAACAGATCTCAATGAATAAAAAATAGGATTTATGGCTACACAAACTGTTGAGGGTAGTTCTAGATCTGGTCCAAGACGAACTATTGTAGGGAATTTATT
>JAIUCV010001760.1:17500-20000 GCA_026724425.1 Erythrophleum ivorense | reverse complement strand
TCTAATAAATTTCTAATATATTCTAATAAATTAATATATATAATATGAAAATAGAATATTAATCAAATTTGAATATAATTTATTAATTTTATTTGATTTTTTTTTGTGCATCCGGTCCTTTAGTTTTAGAAAGCCCCCCTTTTTGTTTTTTGGAAAGATTATCCTTGTCTTTGTTTATGTCTTGGATTGGAACAAATTACTATAATTCGTCCGCGCCTACGGATCAGTCGACATTTTTCACAAATTTTACGAACGGAGGCCCTTATTTTCATATTTGTCATTCCTTAACAGAATTCCGAATCTATTTATTGGAAGAAAATAGGGTTTCCTGAGATTTTTAACTTCTAATTGTATCCCCATAAAAAAAAGAATGTTGAAGTTGAAAAACAGTATAATCATTCGAATTTTTGTTCCGGGGTCTATAAATTATACGCCCTCCGCTTGAATCAAAATGACTTACTTCCATTTTTACTTTATCTCCCGGTAGTATACGTATAAAACTATGTCGAATCCTTCCGGAAACATAACCTAGAATGAGATTCTCATTATAGAAACGAACTTGGAACATACCATTGGGAAGTGATTCAGTAATTAAACCCTCATGAATCCATTTGTTTCTTTTATTCCTATTCCAGTTAAAACCCCTTCCCGTATTAACTAATGTATGAGGAGTGATATTAGAAACCCGCTTTTTCTCTCTCTTTTTTCACAAAAATGTATGTAAGTTTCTCATAGAATTCGGATATCAGAAAGATTACCATATATAACATAAAATTTCTCCGCCGATTCTTTCTAATCGAGCCTCTCGATCTGTCATTATACCTCGAGAAGTAGAAAGAATTACAATCCCCATCCCTCCTAAAATTCTAGGAATTCGTTGATAATTAGAATAGATTCGTAGACCAGGTCTACTGATTCGTTTTAAATTCAAAATAGTTTTATATGATCCTTTCCTATTTCTTCTATGTCGTAGAGTTAAAACTAAAAAATATTTGTTGCTTTCCCTATGTTTTCTCACGTTTTCAATAAAACCTTCTCGGAAAAGTATTGTAACAATGTTTTCGGTGATGTTAGTAGATGGTATTCGAACCGTCCCTTTTCTATTCATGTCAGCATTTCGTATAGAGGTTATTATGTCAGCAATGGTGTCCTTACCCATGATAAACTCAAATGATTGTTGCCCTTGACTTTTGATATAATCAACATGCTCTTTTATTATTTTATATCTTTTATTAATCTTATATTAATTTTATATTAATTAATAATATTTATAATAAAAATAATATAATTAATAATATTTATAATAAAAATAATATTTATAATAAAAAAGAAAAGGTATATGCGTGAGACATAATCAATCTATTAATTAATCTATTTCATTCAAATACTATAAATATATCACGGTCTCGTCTTATAATACCTCGGGTGCTAATGAAACTATTTTAGTGAAATTTAACTGTCTCAATTCCCGGGCGATCGCACCAAAAATTCGAGTTCCTTTTGGATTTCCTTCTTGATCAATGACAACCGCAGCATTATCATCATATTGTATTATCATACCGTTGTTACGTTTGAGTTCTTTACAAGTACGTACAATTACAGCTCTGATCACTTCTGATCTTTCTAAAGGTGTATTTGGTACTGCTTCCTTGATTACAGCAACAATAACGTCACCAATATAAGCATATCGTCGATTACTAGTTCCTATGATTCGAATACACATCAATTCGCGGGCCCCGCTGTTATCGGCTACATTCAAATGGGTTTGAGGTTGAATCATATCATTTTTTTTTCTCTGTTCTTTCAATGCAAAGGGCGAAGTAAAAAAAAGAAATATTGTTTATCCAAAAAAAAAAAAAAGAAACCTACAATTGCAATTGTTTTTTTTTTTCATCCCAAAGACCTCTTTCCTTTGGTTCTAATTATTATGCCGAAATAATGAATTGAGTTCGTATAGGCATTTTGGATGCTGCTATTGCAATAGCTTTTCTGGCTATATTTTCTGTGACTCCGCCCATTTCATAAAGTATTCTACCTGGTTTAACGACAGCTACCCAATATTCGGGAGATCCTTTTCCTGACCCCATACGTGTTTCTGTAGGTCTTACTGTAACCGGTTTGTCTGGAAATATGCGTACCCATATTTTTCCACCGCGGCGGGCATTTCGTGACATTGCCCGCCGCCCTGCTTCTATTTGTCTAGATGTGATCCAAGTGGGCTCAAGTGCCTGAAGAGCATATCTACCGAAGCAAATATGATTACCTCGGGAGGATATTCCTTTCATTCTTCCTCTATGTTGTTTACGGAATCTGGTTCTTTTGGGGTTATAGTTGATGGTTCTTTCTCAATTCCATCTCTACTACAGAACCGTACATGAGATTTTCATCTCATACGGCTCCTCGCGAATGAAACGATTAAAATAGAATATACATGGATTTAATGAATAAAATAATATACCGAATCGTCGTGGTATTTTTTGAGATTTCATCTAATTTATTG
>JAIUCV010001760.1:5000-7500 GCA_026724425.1 Erythrophleum ivorense | reverse complement strand
AGCGACAAACTCCTATGTTCCTTTCATTACAGTATTTCTGAACAAGTTCCTGGATAACAAGCCTAAGGGTTTTCTTATTGATGATATTGACGATAGTGACGATATTGATGATAGTGACGATATCGACCGTGACCTTGATACGGAGCTGGAGCTTCTAACTATGATGAATGCGCTAACTATGGATATGATGCCGGAAAAAGACCGATTTGATATCTATATCACCCTTCAATTCGAATTAGCAAAAGCAATGTCTCCTTGCATAATATGGATTCCAAACATTCATGATCTGGATGTGAATGAGTCGAATTACTTATCCCTCGGTCTATTAGTGAACTATCTCTCCAGGGATTGTGAAAGATGTTCCACTAGAAATATTCTTGTTATTGCTTCGACTCATATTCCCCAAAAAGTAGATCCCGCTCTAATAGCTCCGAATAAATTAAATACATGCATTAAGATACGAAGGCTTCTTATTCCACAACAACGAAAGCACTTTTTCACTCTTTCATATACTAGGGGATTTCACTTGGAAAAGAAAATGTTCCATACTAATGGATTCGGGTCCATAACTATGGGTTCCAATGTACGAGATCTTGTAGCACTTACCAATGAGGCCCTATCGATTAGTATTATACAAAAGAAATCAATTATAGACACTAATCTAATTAGATCTGCTCTTCATAGACAAACTTGGGATTTGCGATCCCAGGTAAGATCGGTTCAGGATCATGGGATCCTTTTCTATCAGATAGGAAGGGCTGTTTCACAAAATGTACTTCTAAGTAATTGCTCCATAGATCCTATATCTATCTATATGAAGAAGAAATCATGTAACGAGGGGGATTCTTATTTGTACAAATGGTACTTCGAACTTGGAACGAGCATGAAGAAATTAACGATACTTCTTTATCTTTTGAGTTGTTCTGCCGGATCGGTCGCTCAAGACCTTTGGTCTCTACCCGGACCTGATGAAAAAAATGGGATCACTTCTTATGGACTCGTTGAGAATGATTCTGATCTAGTTCATGGCCTATTAGAAGTAGAAGGCGCTCTGGTGGGATCCTCACGGACAGAAAAAGATTGCAGTCAGTTTGATAATGATCGAGTGACATTGCTTCTTCGGCCCGAACCAAGGAATCCCTTAAATATGATTCAAAATGGATCTTGTTCTATCGTTGATCAGAGATTTCTCTATGAAAAATATGAATCGGAGTTTGAAGAAGGGGAAGGAGTCCTCGACCCGCAACAGATAGAGGAGGATTTATTCAATCACATAGTTTGGGCTCCTAGAATATGGCGCCCTTGGGGCTTTCTATTTGATTGTATCGAAAGGCCCAATGAATTGGGATTTCCCTATTGGGCCAGGTCATTTCGGGGCAAGCGGATCATTTATGATGAAGAGGATGAGCTTCAAGAGAATGATTCGGAGTTCTTGCAGAGTGGAACCATGCAGTACCAGACACGAGATAGATCTTCCAAAGAACAAGGCTTTTTTCGAATAAGCCAATTCATTTGGGACCCTGCGGATCCACTCTTTTTCCTATTCAAAGATCAGCCTTTTGTCTCTGTGTTTTCCCATCGAGAATTCTTTGCAGATGAAGAGATGTCAAGGGGGCTTCTTACTTCCCAAACAGATCCTTCTACATCTATGTCTAAACGCTGGTTTATCAAGAATACGCAAGAAAAGCATTTCGAATTGTTGATTCATCGCCAGAGATGGCTTAGAACCAATAGTTCATTATCTAATGGATTTTTCCGTTCTAATACTCTATCCGAGAGTTATCAGTATTTATCAAATCTGTTCCTATCTAACGGAACGCTATTGGATCAAATGACAAAGACATTGTTGAGAAAAAGATGGCTTTTCCCGGATGAAATGAAAATTGGATTCATGTAACAAAAGAAAAGTTTCCCATTCCTTAGCCGGAAAGATATGTGGCCATGAAATAGGGATTAAGTGAAACAGAATTGACTGGGTGGTAGAGTCGTGGAAACACCTGTTTCTTCCATATTTTGGACCTTAGCTCCATGGAACAATATGCTACTGCGGAAACATGGAAGAATTGAAATCTTAGATCAAAACATTATGTATGGATGGTATGAACTGCCTAAACAAGAATTCTTGAAGAGCGAACAACCAGAGCTATTACTCACTACATCAAAAAATTTCCATTAATGAAAGATGTAAATCCATTGGAAAATCAAAAATACGTATGCCGGATGAAATGGTTGTTGCTATCTGCTCCAATAACGAATCATTGGTTTAACTGAATAACTAAATAAAATAGATAGACCTTTCTTTCTCTTCGTCTCAGGTCGATGGATCTTCTCAATTGAAAGATCCCCTATATGGATAATACACATTCCAGTTGACCGAGCCTAATTCTAATTGTTTTGTTCCGAAGCAAAGATATCCACGGGGCGGTTTGTCCTATTCAGATATTCACGACCAAGAAGTACTGAATTCTCTTTCCTTTCGGATAGGCCCTGAAAGGAGAAG